>JAWPHD010005489.1:0-162302 GCA_037043455.1 Cyrtodaria siliqua | reverse complement strand
TGGCTACGTAAGACCTTTCCTTTTGGAAAAAATACTAAAACAACAAATAATACAGCAAATAGTATTCCTTCAATGTTTCATTATTCACAGAGTACGCGTTTGGCTCATTCATGTGAGCAAACTTAGGATGCAACATTTTGCAAACTATTTACGTTAAATACAGTACTGAACTAGCTCAATTTTTCAAAGATCTACTTCAACATTTATGAAGTTCTTGTTACAAAGTGTAGTGTGATTAAAACGTCTACAACATCACAGTTGTGTCCTTTCTCTAGTTAACTGCAACTTTCTTTTAAAAAACATCTTGGGAATTCTTTGGAATATTATGTGCAATTAAGTGTGCAGTATATACAATTTATAGCGGAAATTCCCGTGTTGCGTTTTCATATCACTTGAGTGTATACACAGCAAAACAGGAAATAATAAATGATGTATATAGAATAATTAGATCGACCACCACCAATAGTCCAAACAAAATATTTTTTGAAAAGTTCAGTTATCCCCCTTTTTCTTAAACCATGCATTTTTTGGTAAAAAATAAAATCTACAAACATTACCTCAATTTGTCCAAGACAATAGTCTCAATATTACGTTGCTTTCAAAAAAGATCACATAAACTCAACACCGATTGTTTAGGTGATTATCAAAAATCATCAAATTACCTCCCTTTAAGGTTTCTATAGCCTCCATAAGAGTATTGCTTGACAAAATTTGACACTGTTTAAAGGAATATTTAGTACTCGGTGAAATGTGCTTAAAAACATCATTGTTAATTAAAGCGCTGTTCAAGCTGTCCTACGCCCTGAAAAACTGGCCTATATGAATACCAGCAAAAAAAAGGGGTACTTTTTTTTTTGTGAGTATAGGTAGCTACCCCCCTGCTAGGTAATAAATGTTGCATCATTTTCAGTTTATGTAGGCTCCATTTATCCCTGATATAGTTTATTTAAATATGACAAATTGTGAATAAATGGTTTATTTGATTATTAGACATGATGTATATACAGAGTGTTCTGTTTATACACTAAAGTATATTTTCATAAGTTTCATCGTAGATGTGTACATGTATAATTCCTATATTAAAGCATTATTGACATGTATTACCAGAAACATTTGCACACATCTCATTGTGATGAAACCATTACTAAGAATCATGTGTAATCTACATGCATTATCATATCAGCACAAAGAAATAAAGGATAAGAATGCTATGTATCCATTTGTTGTGTTTTCGATTATTGTACCAAAGATGTCAAGATGGCTATTAGATAAATATGACATTCCTCTGAGGGTGGTTTTGGGCTTTGTCAGCCTGAGAAAAATCATTTCGACCGGGTTGATTGTCCTATGTTATTAAACCGAGAAAAAAACATGTATATTTCTATTGCTGTTTAGGGATGTTCCATTTAAAGTGTGCATGGGACCCCAGGAAGGCATTTTTAAAGTTTAAAGAACCAAATTTTAGAAAATATGGTTTACCGGTATACGTTTATTAAATTGCCTTCCTGCGGTCCCGGGTATGTTTTACTGGAAACCCCTGAATTTTATCTGATCAAATTATATACAATTGAATTGGGGTTTTACAGCCCTCCAACACAAAAAGGTTGTATGATGCCCACAGGAATGAACATTCCAGCCCCACTCTCCATTTAAATTAACCCTTAGCCTGCTAAAGGCAACTACAATAGCCTTTGAGTCCATTGTAAACCCAGATCAGCCTGCAAGTAACTCGCTTTGTAACGTAAATGGAATGGTCTAAATTTAAAGAAAGGACAGTCCATTATACATTCATAGCAGGCTAAGGGTTAAACAACAGTAATTAAACCAAAACTTTAGAGTTATAACAGCATAAGACGGAAGTGTATAATGTGGCACTTTTAACTCGATACTGTTCTGTATTAAAACCTTTTAGCCCACTATAAATGTATAATGGACTGTCCTTTCTTTGAATTTGGACCATTCCATTTATGTTACAAAGGGGTGTTTTGGTTAAATGACTGATGAGCAGCCAGACAGTGTAAACCCTGATCAGCCTGCAAGTTACTTGATAAAAGTTACTTGTTTACACTGGCTGCAAAGGCTGTTGTATAGCCAGTTAGCCTGGTCAGTACAATTAACAATATTTTTTGACATTTCTATAGCTGCTCTATTTACAAAGAAGGACAGTTACATATATTTCCCCCTTTTGATGAATAGCAAATTTTTGTAATTAATCCCAATATTGCTATAAGACCAAATACACTGAATGAATAGAAATGAAAATGTCAAAGTCGGTTGACAAATTCAGTTGGAAGAAAACGTGAAAGCTATCGTTCCTGTTGCATGTGACTGTAAGTCGGGCTTGTGTGGTCATTGCTGATTCTAAAACTAAATGTTTGACACCAGGAAGTAAAATATTAACTCTTAACCAACTACATATATATACTCAGTGGACACTTTGAAAATTTTGCTTTACACCCCTATCCCCTTTATCAAGCGACAATCCTTTATTGATTCAACCTATTGAAAAACAAATGACAACATGATATTGGCAATAGAATGATAAAAATGTTGGTACCAAACATATATTAATTTTGGAATTTATACAATTAATTTTAAAAAAAAATGAGTGCACACTTTCTTTCGCAACTGAGTATATCATGGACTGTTCTTTCTTTCAATTAAGACCATTCATTTATGTGACAAAGGGATGTTTGGGGGAAAATGACTGATCAGCAGCCAGTTTGAATCATTGTAAACCCTGATCAGCCTGCGAGTTACTCACATCCATTATGGCTTGAGCCAAACGTCCATTATGGCTTGAGCCAGACGTCCATTATGGCTTGTGCCAGACGTCCATTATGGCTTAAGCCAGACATCCATTATGGCTTGAGCCAAACGTCCGTTATGGTTTGATCCAGAAGATAAAGAAAGAAGGATAATAGTAATTTAGTTGTATGTATAAAACTATAAGATATATATAAAAATTATATATAACTATATTACTATTTCTTAATATCATAATGGCAGCCTGTGCTTGAGCTTTAACATATATCAATGCACTTGCAATCAAATCATTTACGGAGGCATCGGAGGCATCGCTGACTGCGAGTATATGTATGCGTATGATTCATTGAGTTAGGGGGAACACCAGTGACTAGCAAAGAAAACACTATCAACTTACCCAGCAGCCACTGCTAACATTAACCCACCTTACTCACCAATATCTAGATAAAACCCTATATGAGATGACTCCACAAAATTATATGCCTGACCTTCAACTGCACAAACTTTATAGGATTTGCTACAACATTACCCAGTCGCCATATTCAAAAAACACTTTTAACTGTCAATTAAGGTATCAGTGCCAGTATTTATTAGGCAGGTAAAGCTTGGGAGAACTGTGATTGATAGAATGGGTTATAAAATGTCCCTTAGTTCCAGTTTACGGTGACGCGGTATGCCGATGTAAAAGTTTGCACATTGGACCATGATCGCTGGCAGAATCTGAACAAGACACCATTACAAACAAAAATATTTATTTCAAGTTGTTTTTAGGATGCCGAGTTGTCCGTCGTCCGTCCGTCGTCCGTTGTCCGTCGTCCGTCGTCGGCGTTAACTTTTGTCTCGTTAAGACGATAGGGCCTTCATTTTTCATCCGATCTTTACCATACTTTAACAGGTTGTTAATATCAATGAAAGCTCGAATGAGTTCGAAAACCAGCCAGATCGGACAAGTAACAGTGGAGTTATGGCCCTTGATTTAGTTAAAAATGCTATACTGCTGTATTTTGCCTCGTTAAGACGATAGGGGCTTCATTGTTCATCCGATCTTTACCAAACTTTATCAGATTGTTAATATCAATGAAAGCTCGGACAAGTTCCAAAAACCAGCCATATCGGATTAGTAAAAGCAGAGTTATGGCCCTTAATTTAGTTAAAAATACCATATTTTGCCTCGTTAAGACGATAGGGGCTTCATTGTTCATCTGATCTTTACCAAACTTTATCAGATTGTTAATGTCGTTGAAAGCTCAGACAAGTTCGAAAACCAGCCATATTGGACCAGTAACACCGGAGTTATGGTCCTTGATTTAGTTAAAAATACTATATTGCTATATTTTGCCTCGTTAAGACGATAGGGGCTTCATTGTTCATCAGATCTTTACCAAACTTTATCAGATTGTTAATGTTGTTGAAAGCTCAAACAAGTTCGAAAACCAGCCATATTGGACCAGTAACAGCGGAGTTATGGTCCTTGATTTAGTTAAAAATGCTATATTGCTATATTTTGCCCCGTTAAGACGATAGGGGCTTCATTGTTCATCCGATCTTTATTAAACTTTATCAGATTGTTAATGTCGTTGAAATCTCAAACAAGTTCGAAAACCAGCCATATTGGACCAGTAACAGCGGAGTTATGGTCCTTGATTTAGTTAAAAATGCTATATTGCTATATTTTGCCTCGTTAAGACGATAGGGGCTTCATTGTTCATCCGATCTTTACCAAACTTTATCAGATTGTTAATATCAATGAAAGCTCGGACAAGTTTGAAAACCAGCCATATCGGATTAGTAAAAGCGGAGTTATGGCCCTTGATTTAGTTAAAAATGCAATATTTTGCCTCGTTAAGACGATAGGGGCTTCATTGTTCATCCGATCTTTACCAAACTTTATCAGATTGTTAATGTCATTGAAAGCTCAAACAAGTTCGAAAACCAGCCATATTGGACTAGTAACAGCGGAGTTATGGCCCTTGATTTAGTTAAAAATGCTATATTTTGCCTCGTTAAGACGATAGGGGCTTCATTGTTCATCCGATCTTTACCAAACTTTATCAGATTGTTAATATCAATGAAAGCTCGGACAAGTTCGAAAACCCATTCAGATCAGACCAGTAACAGCAGAGTTATGGCCCTTGATTTAGTTCAAAATAATATATATTGCCTCGTTAAGATTTTTCATCCGATCTTTACCAAACTTTATCAGATTGTTAATGTCTATGAAAGCTTGGTCAAGTTCGAAAACCAACCAGATCGAACCAGTTACAGTGGAGTTATGGCCCTTGATTTTGTTAAAAATGTTATAATTTGCCTCGTCATATGATAGGGCCTTCATTTTGCATCTGATCTTTGCCAAACTTTAGCAGATTTTATGACTTTTTTTTTTTAATTTTTTTTTTTATTTATTTCTTTTTTTTTATTTTTTTTTATTAATATTTTCTTTTTTTTTGTTTCTTTTTTTTTAATTTTTTTATTTTTCTTTTTTTCTTTTTTTTTTTTTAAATTTTTTTTTTTTTTTTTTAATTTTGTGAGTTATTATTTTCATTTTTTTTTTTTTTTGTGTAATTTTTTTTATTTTTTTTTTATTTTTAAAAAACATTATTTTATTTTTATTTTTTTTAGCTCTGTGTTGGACCAGTCGGACTAGTAACAGAGGAGTTATGGCTCTTGATTTAGTTACCATAAAAATGCTATATTTTGCATCATTAATACGGTAGGGCCTTCATTTCCATCTGATCTTTACCAAACTTTACCAGATTCTTTAGTTATGGCCCTTGATTTAGTTAAAAAGCTGTTTTTTAATGGTAGTCACTCGCTTCATTGATGTTATAAGAGCCGTGTTAGCCAGTAGAGCGTCCACAGGCCCTATTGGGCCTCTTGTTTTTTGAATTTTTAATTTTTTTATTTGTTTTGAATTTCTTTTTTTTTCTTTTCTTTTTTTAGCTTTATGTTGGACCAGTCGGACCAGTAACAGAGGAATTATGGCTCTTGATTTGTTAAAAATGCTATATTTTGCCTCGTTCACTTTTCATCTGATCTTTACCAAACTTTACCAGATTCTTTAGTTATGGCCCTTGATTTAGTCAAAAAGCTGTTTTTTGCCCAAACTTTCAAAAAAACGTAAATGACAGTCACTCGCTTCATTGATGTTATAAGAGCCATGTTAGCCAGTAGAGCGTCCACAGGCCCTCTTGGGCCTCTTGTTTTACAAACATTATGACATTACCTCAATGAGCTGTTTGTTGTTCCAGTATAAAACTGATAACATATTGTATACCAACTAAAAACAGAAACAGCATTCCAGACCATCTTTGGAACGATTGACTTGAGAATAAATTAATGTTCACAGCTTCATCAAAGTCTGATACTTTTCGAGCAAACTACTATGAAAGGAAAACAACTGATTTAACCCACTGCCGCATAGCTGAGTTCTAGCTCTTCAGAAAACAAGATCAACAATAAAGCTCCGATAACAAGCTTTTTTTTTAAAATAAGAATCTGTGACAATAACTTAAGGTTAAGTTTCATGACCGATTGTAAATAACTGGTTTTATTCAATCTTCAGCCGAGAAGACTGAGCTCCAATTACAAAGCTGGTTTTAAATAAGAACATGTGACGCATTAATATTTGTTTTTCTCAGTATGAGCTTAAATCATTTAGAACAGCTTACTATTTTAAGAAGGAATGATGTGGGTAAGTTAAAATAGATACTTTCAGTTGAAAAAAATGTCAATAATTAACTTGAGTTTTCAAGTATGCAGGGTTTCTGTGCATGAATCCACCGTGTCTCAATAGAAAAGGACTATTCCACTGTCTGGAAATACACTGACGATAGTTGTCTCTCCAGCACGTTTCATTATCATTAATTGTGTTCTATAGGGACAGGAAAAGAATTTAAATACAAGAACTGATTCACATTTTTTCGGCATTTATGCAGTTTTAACTGCGGTAGTTAATGGCAAATTTACCTTCATGGAATTCGCTATTTACTACCCACATTTAAAATTACATAAACACCAAAAAAAATCTAATAATTTGTTAAATAATACAATTGTTGTCAACGATAATACACCAGAGCATCGCAAACAACACACAATACCCGTATCAAGAGTCGAATTATATAGTAAAGTATATGGTGGCCTTGACCTACTAACTGCAAAATCAATATTAAAGGTAACTGTTTTACCACGGGTACTATTTGTGTAAAGCTAAGATTGTAGTTCTAATTAGTAATTACAAGTCACATCTTGTAAATTCTTTTTTCAGATTAGGTCATTGTTTGGTCAATGTAAACTTGATTTTTCACTTACTGACCTCAAAAGCAACAGAGTTCTGCCTCTCACCAAGGGCAATGAGCATGGGTCTTTTACTACAAAAGTTATCCTGTGAAAAGCATATGACCATATGAGGTCATGATGACCTTGAGCTTTGACCCTCGGACCACAAAGCAACAGTGTTACTCCTCTCACCAAGGGCAATATTGAGGTCATCTTGACCTTTGACCTTCTGACCCTAAAAGCAATATGGTTCCTCCTCTTTGTATATTTCATGAGCTTGGTCAATATTCTTTTGGAGTAATCGTACAGAATGCATGTCTATATGAAGTAATGTCGACCTTAACTTTTGAATTACTGACCCCTTCAGCATAGTTCCTCCTCCCACTAAGTGCAATGTACATACAAAGTTAATGGATGTGGGTGTTATACAGCTGGAGTTATATCAACATGATCCTGGATCGAATTGGGGTTTTAAGGCGCACCAACACATGAAAGGTTATATGGCACCTAACAGGAATGAACATCCCAGGCTCATTCTCCATGTACATCGAGATAAAACCTAGAACCTTCTCACCCTGAACTGCAGAGTTGCTGCAAATTTTATTGTAGACACTCCATTGACGCTGGAGCCACGTTAGATTTTCTGCCACTGTTCTAGTGATATGAGCGAGATGGCACCTGAAACAATGGAGGGGTCATGATGAAGACCTTTAATGAGCATGAACAAAAAATGATAAAATGAACATGAATTTGGGGCAGTTCTACCCCTCTGCCTTCTCCTCCAACGGGATCTGCAGTGGCCCTATTTTTTGCCCCAGAACCACACAGGGTAACATGATCCTGGATTAATTAAACAAGATATATATACATATATATATACCTAACATTTTACGAAACGTGTTAATATTTTTTACTTGATCAGATCTGGTTTTTGAACGCCTGAGCATTTAAACACCTGAGCTCTAATTAAACGTATTTGAGGTAACTGCATTGTAATTGTGTTGGTTTGGTTTATACATTTAATTTACCTTTTATGTTATCGATTTAATAAAAAATACGATACAAATTTCAGAATAGTTAACTACTACTAAGGATAACTGAAGCAGATAAGTTGTCCAAACTGGATAAGCTGGTAACAAAAGTAATCAAATATTTATTTATCATGCTGTCATTTTGTTTACTTCTGACTGGACAGTCAGTCGGCAAAGGCACCTTCGAAAAACAATAAGTCTAAGTACCCTACCTGTCAAGTCTCACACACACACACTGGGTCTCAGACTTAAGCGGGCTTCACCCCTCCCCATAATCAAGGGGCAAGGGCCTCTTGGGTTCCATCTCACGATTGACTTCCACTGAGCCTTGACAGCTATGAAGTTCAAGTGGGCCTGAACTATCTAATCTGGTATAATGATGTTCAACATCAATACAATTTTCCATTAGATTTTTATCAGAATTAAGAGGATAGGATTAAAGTTAAAGTAGTATACAGCTATGTTTAAACAAATGTTTACATGAAGGATTAGCACCTTGCTTCTGGTGTTGCACACAGATGGGTGTTTTAGTGAGTTTTACATTAAGAATTTTACATTTCAACCTCTTTACAACATCAATCTAGTCTGGTCATCTAGCTATTCACCTGTTTGTCAAATGACCCGACTTCATGCACACAACATTTTATTACAACAGAATGAGGAGTTTGATATTTCATTTGAAATGTGATTTATTTTGATATATTTTTAGTAACAGCAGCCATCTTGAATGCTGGGCATCAACAAAAACAATGAATCTGAAAGACAACCTCCCAAAGAACATTGTAGCCGATTTTCAATGATTTTATTGTTTGTTTTACGTCATTTTCAACACATGTAAGGTTATATATGACGGTCAATTTTTTTGTGGTGAAGGCAGAGCACCAACTGTTCCTGGGTAGAACCAGTACTGTACACCTCCAGCCATCTTTAAGAATCGACACTTCCTTACAAGTTGAGCTCCCAGTGGGATTCGGTGAGAGACGAGACGGTTTACAATGAAATTCTGAAACCAATTTACCACTGACTTTATGTAAAATAATTGTCATTGTGGTCATCTTGGATATTGGATGCCGATCAAAAAACACAAATTACTGATCGAGCCCAGTCCCAGAAGCATATGTGATTTGATACACAAAGAATAAGCGGTTTCAAGATGTTGTTTGAAATACTCTTTATGTTGGTCTATTTTAAAAATGTTCTTTAAAAATAGTGGGACAAAAACCCAAACCTGAAGGTGGATGGTAACTAGTTAAATGTAATGAATGAATCTGGACAGCAGTTATTTCCATATATAGCTCTATGTAAAATTCTCTTCACCGTGGTGGCCATTTTGAATACTAGATAATGAAAAAAACATGAGCTTGATGGAGGTCAACCAGTTACCCAAAGAACATGCACATTAAATTGTATTACAACATGAGGGGAATTAGCTTGAAAACAGTCTGTTAAATCATTTTAGAATTATTTTATTATTAGAAGTTTGCGATTCTGGATTTAAAGAACCTCATTACTCAATGTCAAGTAAAAGCTCAATGAGTTCTGAGAACACACTGACCTTCTCCATCTCGCTAAATTAACAGATTTCATTGGTCCAATTTTTATCACAGAACCAATCAGAATGCTTCATTCATATTTTCATTTGGTTGTTTCTATCATAACATCACTTTCTGGTATTATGACATCACATCCTGGTATTATGACATCACGTCATGCTATTATGATGCAAACTCAGTGTGTTCTCAGAACTTATTGAGCCTTTAACTGCTGTGAGAAACAGATTACGATTGCTTGTATCACTCACTGAGTAATGATTTTCTTGAAACCAGGATTCACACAATTCTAAAACTAAAATAATTTTAAAATGGAACCCATTTTTTCCCCCCATTTTCACACTAATGCCCAAATACCTGTTAAAAGAATTTATTATTACAAGTGTTATGCATCATTTATCGTATATTTACTGTTTGTCTGCATGTGGACCATATTCAAAGAGTCTTTGTTTGTTTGTTTGTATGGTGTTTTACGTCATCTTCAACACATGTAAGGTTATATATGACGGTCAATATTTTTGTGGTGAAGGCAGAGCACCCACTTTTCCTTGGTAGAACCTCCAGCCATCTGTAAGATTCGATACTTCCTCACTTACAAGTCGAGCTCCCAGTGGGAATCGGTGAGGGACGAGAAGGTTAACAATGAAATTCTCAAACCAATTTACCATTGACTTTATGTAAAATACTTGTCATTGTGGTCATCTTGGATATTGGATGCCGATCAAAAAACACAAATTACTGATCGAGCCCAGTCCTAGAAGCATATGTGATTTGATACACAAAGAATAAGCGGTTTCAAGATGTTGTTTGAAATACTCTTTATGTTGGTCTATTTTAAAAATAGTGGGACAAAAACCCAAACCTGAAGGTGGATGGTAACTAGTTAAATGTAATGAATGAATCTGGACAGCAGTTATTTCCATATATAGCTCTATGTAAAATTCTCTTCACCGTGGTGGCCATTTTGAATACTAGATAATGAAAAAAACATGAGCTTGATGGTGGTCAACCAGTTACCGAAAGAACATGCACATTAAATTGTATTACAATATGAGAGGAATTAGCTTGAAAACAGTCAATTAAATCATTTTAGAATTATTTTATTATTAGAAGTTTGCGATTCTGGATTTAAAGAACCTCATTACTCAGTGTCAAGTAAAAGCTCAATGAGTTCTGAGAACACACTGACCTCCACCTCGCTAAATGAACAGATTTCAGTGATCCAATCAGAATGCTTCATTCATATTTTCATTTGGTTGTTTCTATCATAATATCACTTTCTGGTGTTATGACATCACATCCTGGTATTATGACATCACGTCATGCTATTATGATGCAAACTCAGTGTATTCTCAGAACTTATTGAGCCTTTAACTGCTGTGAGAAACAGATTAAGACTGTTTGTTCACTCACTGAGTAATGATTTTCTTGAAACCAAGAATCACAAAATTCTAAATCTAAAATAATTCTAAAATGCGACCCATTTTTTTCCCCATTTTCACACTAAAGTCAAAATACCTGTTAAAATATTTATTATTACAAGTGTTATGCATCATTAATCGTATATTTACTGTTTGTCTGCATGTGGACCATATTCAATACAGGAGTGTTTGTTTGTTTGTTTGTATGATGTTTTACGTCGTCTTCAATACATGTAAGGTTATATATGACGGTGGATTAATTTTTTGTGGTGGAGGCAGACCACCCATTTTTCCAGGTTGGAAGCATACTGTACACCTCCTGCCATCCGTTAGAATCGACACTTCTTCACTTACAAGTCAAGCTCCCAGTGGGATTCAGCTGTGAGAGGCGAGGTTTACAACCATCTTACAACAATCGTTAACCACTCGGCCACGGAGATGCCATCAGTACAAGAGTCAAGTGATCAATTTAATGTTCAAACTATGTTGTCCAAAACAGGTCACACATAAGAAATCACCAACCATCTTATGCATGTTTCATGCTTTTTGTCTTGCGTGTGTGTGTATTTATAATACTGCAAGTGACAATGTCACAAAGAATCATAAAAGTTGTTTTATGCAAACAGTGTTTTTGATCAGTTCAGCCATAACAGACAACTGTTAACTGGGGTGAATGCAACAAATGTTACGAATATTCTGAACGAACATAAGAGGAGTCAGGAGTAGTCAGGCTGCGGGAAACCTTGCTTGTTCCCAGGATGCAAAGGGGCCCAAGACTATCTTCCTCCTTGTTTATATAAAGAAAAACGTCCCTTTACTTTCCTTAAAATATGTTCCAATATTTGTATTGAAGTTAATTTCAATTTCTAGTTTCGTATAGTCTAGTTTTATGAATACACCATCGAAAATCTGTACTATATATCACATAGTAAATTGTTCCCTAATGACTACTTCTCCATCCAAGGCACATAACCAATGTATTTGTCTGCTTTCTAGCCATTAATAACAACTAAGGAAAATAAATCAAAACTTAGAACGCTTTCACAAAGTATTGACTTGTAATCTGACAGTAAATCTAACATGCATAATATAAAAGTGTATTTCAAGAAAGATTTCAAAACAGACATTAATCCTATAAAACATACAAAATATTCCATGGTAAAATATAAACAATAAATATATTGCACTAGTACAATTTAGGCAGTGGCTAAAAAAAACGGCTTATATTTTTTTAGACTAAATGACCAGCACTGGCTTTTTACCCCGATTGGCTAAAGTGGTTATCTAGGTCATCTACCATAATATACAATGATACTTTCAGTCAAAGATAGTTAAACAGTAAATTGCAACTAAAATTAGAATGTTCAAGCCAAGATATGGTATGTTTTTTTAGCCACTGCCTAACATGTATAACTTTATTCTCAATTTTGCCATTATCAAATCTCGCTCTCGTTTTTCACAAGATTTCGAGTTTGTGGGGGTCTCAACACTAACTCTGTATAGTGAATAAGGTTTGAGACACATTTTATAACGTATCATGCAAAAATATTGTGTGAGTGCTGTTTCTAGTTATGTTAGTAATTAATATAAGATGTAAGAATATTGACCTTTTTTGGGGTAAATGGCTTTTTTATTGGCATTATAATGATACCTTGAAACTGAAAGTAGGTAGATGTGCGTTACCAGGGAGTAAGTATACGGGGAGGAGAAACGGATCGTTTTGCCGTTTTATGTTGTCGCGCATGTTTCACTACTGCGTGAAAATGACTACTTCGGGTTGTTTCACGCGTGTGTGAAAAACAGCAAATTCTTATAAATTATTACACTTACAAACTCAATAAAGGTGCGAAATGTCAACATAAGTATTATTTATTCACATTGTGTCCTCTGATACAGAGCGTGTATTTGTTTGCATGTATAAAAGCACATTTTACCAGACGGTTCCGTGTTACAAAGATGGCGCCTCTCTGCGCCAAATAAAAAATGGTGACAGTGTATAGCTATTGCAAATGAGATACGCGACTACGGGTTATTTAGGCATTAATAATAACAAAAAGTGAATAGTAGACATATTTATCTTTGTCAAGAAGGTAATGTCAAGGTGGTGATTATAAGACAAAGCCTAAAAAGAGGTGATGAAAATGTACATTTTGAGATATCAGCTGAAATTTTTTATTTTTCGAATTAAAAATGGTGTGGAGATATTGCAAACGAGATACGAAGTATGGGTTATATTAGGCATTAATAATAACAAAAAGGGAATAGTAGACATATTTATCTTTGTCAAGAAGGTAATTTCTTGATGTTGATTATAACAGAAAGCCGTAAAAAATTCTAATTTGAGATGTTGGCTGAAATTTTAACTTTTCAAATGTAACGCGCTTACGATCGATTTACCTGTATCGATAAAATAGTAAATAGTGGCGTTCTAGCGCGACAACATAAATCGATAAACTAGAGCATTTATGAACCTGTTTCTCCTCCCTGTATACTAACTCCCTCAAAGATCATAATCATCGTGTTTCATAAATTATTTAAAGTAATTAACTTTACTTATTGCACTTAAATACGTCCCTGCATTTTAATCACATTTAACCAGTTATAATATTTTAATTTGTGTCATGCAGCCAGGGGAAAACACAAACTTTAACTATTTTAATTTTCAATTATTTATAGTATGCATTTGTGAAACTAAACAAATTACAAATAGATTACGTTGTGTCGGATTATTAAAAAAAACAAAAAAAACATTGTAAGATGTTTTGCTTGTTATTTAAATTTAATTCGACATTATGTAGTTCATGTCACAAACACTGTCTTGCAGAAAAACGAAGCTTTAAATCAATTTACAAAAAACGAGAATTATGACCTTCGAGTAACGTCAGGAACATCGACAATATCTTAGATAACGTACAGGCTACCTGCTTTCGGTTTCAAAATATCATCATACAAATACAAAATAAATACAAATAAACACCATACTGGCAAATTCAATAATCTGACAGCTCATATTAATAACACAACTACAAACAGCTTTCCCACGTTATACATAATACGTGTATACATCAAATTGAAAATATTACACAATTATTGTACTGATGTCAACACACCAGGGGTAGCCAGTGTTTGTGATTTATGGCCTCTTTGATCTAAACAAACATCCTCCTTTGGACAGCCAATTACCGCATTATTTCGATTGGAGAAACCGTTTATTTCTTTTGACTGCAATAAACAACTTGCCATAAACCCAACATTAGCAACTGCTGAATTAATTGTTTTTGGCATGGCTTTATATCTATGTGGGTACTATAATTTATGAAACCTTATAGTAGGAATAACTCATAGATTGCAGAGTTCTGTTAATTATTTTACATATTGCGTAACAATTATCAACAGTAAACTACTTTTTGAGATACATATTCGTTTGCGGAATATACTTTTATGAACATTATTTAAAGGAGAATTTATATACTTATCATGTTTTAGTGGTGAATTTAAAACTCAGCATGTATAGTATTAGACTCTCAAACTATTGATCATCGGCTTATTCTTTTATTTTAATTTTATAACTGATAGAAATTAAGATTAATATGAACTGTTCCTGTTTACAAGAAAGTTATATATATAACTCAGGTTAAATATGATTAAAATGCAGGGACGTATTTAAGTGTAATAAGTAAAGTTAATTACTTTAAATAATTTATGAAACACGAGGATTATGATCTTTGAGTAACGCATCTACCTACTTTCAGTTTCAATGTATCATTATAATGACAATAAAAAAAGCCATTTTGTAACCCCGCAAAAGGTCAATAGTCTGACAGCTTATATTACTAACACAACTAGAAACAGCACTCGCACAATAATTTTACGTGAAACGTTCTAAAATGTGTCTAAAACAAATAAACACTGTATATTCACTACAGTGTTGAGACCCCACAAACTCGAAATCCCGTGAAAAAAACGAGAGCGAGATTTGATAATGGCAAAAGGGTGAATGACATTTTCCTTATAAAACACAGACAATAACGGACCATCCGTATTCCTCACAGCTAGAATGACCACAGTTGGGTCCTTGTACAGATTCAAAATAACACAAGTTGTTTTTTTATGGTTTCACATTACAAGCCTTGCTACACCTTAACCTTAGAACTTTTTTTTTTTCAATTTTAAATTGTTTACTTCCATTTTAGGCTAAGGGTAATTAGGTTTTGTTTTAAGCCTTTCATGTACTGAATTGAATGTTGTTTAACGGCTCATCAACACAGTATAGGTTATTTAGAGCCGCCCCAGAGAGGGGAAGGATACATAGGAATCTGGGAACCGTGCCCTACTCTTATTATCGAATAGATTCCTATGGTTCTTTAACATGCTCGGAGGATAGACCGATACATGGGACCGCCCGGTTCATATCCCCAGTCCCCATTCGACGAATGAGGCTAAGGGAAAGTGTCTTGCCCAAGAACACACCGAAACTCAGTGGCACCACGGAGGATTGAATCGGGGCCTCTGGTTACAAATCCGCCGTGCTACCGACTGCGCCAGGCCAGCCCTCTTTCATGTACTGACAACACAACATATTACTACTTTGTGAGGTAGGTCAACATTACTTAAAGCAACTTTAAACCCTATAAACACATTCAAATTCACAGAGAGAAACTGGTCAGGTCAAATTCAAACCAAACAGAGCACAAACAAAGGGGCCATGCATCCACATCAGACCTTTACTCAAATTTGTACCACCACTGTAGACCACTGATTTGTACCACCACTGTAGACCACTGGCACTACATCAACGTCAATCAAACGTCAGCGTATCTCAAATGTCAACAGTGTGAGTACACACACAATGGCAATGAAATAGTACAGCTGCTAGCCATAGAGCTGGATGCAGTGAGCATCCTTTATTGATACCTCAATGCCCTCTAGTTCAAGGCCTCCTCAAGTGACGTTCTCGTGATTACTTGTGTCGCCTTTGTAGCATGGCAGACACTTAGGAATTTAACTATTAGTGTAGCTAACAATGCTCAGAGCTAACAATGGCCAAAGTTACCACACAGTCCCTGTCTAACCGTATTTCGGAGCTTGATGGATTGCTAGACATACAAAAAAGAAGCCCAGATGCATCAATAGATGACACGGAAGTCTAATCGAACAGCAACAGAATATTAACATGAAAAGGAAAACACAATGGGATGTTAACAATGTATTTAACCCTTAACCCACTACAACTATATAATGGACTGTTCTTTCTTTGAATTAAGACCATTCCATTTATGTGATAAAGGGGTGTTTTGGGGAAAATGACTGATCAGCAGCTGGACCCTGATCTGGGTTTACAATGAATGCAAAGGCTATTATAGATGTGCTTAGTGGGTTAAGGGTTAAAGAATGACTTGGACATCTCAGAACAACGAAATATTAGACCTGGATTAACTAAATGTGTATTTAGCACCCACTTCATATGACCGCTAGAACGGCTGACAGACAAGAGTATGAACCAGACTCTATCAAGTCGATTCAAAAATTATCGTGTTTGTTTTAAAAAACGGTAGTTACCATCACAACATTTACCAGGACATTGGTGTTTTTTTCATAATAGGCAGGTTTTGGAAGCCAAGCCAAACAACTGAAGGGAAAGGGGCTTGGAAACAAACAACAGAAAGCTAAACCATTCACAGAGGAAGAACTCAATATGCTGTATGATAGAAACTTTCTTGGTTCAGGCACATGTTTTAATAAACACTTACATGTTCATATTTTTTATTTAAAACAGGAAAAAATATCTAATATAGTAGGAATCTTGTAAATATAGAAGTGGATATGTTGTTACTATTAGCCAGTTATATAAATTACGTACATGTAGTCTTTTGAGTTTATCTTGAATTTATATTTAAATATTCTAATATTTTGTGTACTGTTTTTATCCATAAAACTTCATGTAGATCTAACATGCACAGCCGTTCACTCTAGTAGCTGCATACTGAATGATGTCACTTACAAATAATTGAGGTTTGGATAAGTGTTAATGTATTTATTAATTTTAATTTACAGCGATTTGAAAGAGAGCATTGACGCTCATAAATTGTGACTTAATCTACCTATATCTGCCCCTGAGCTAGCTGCTGCTCTTGGGCAGATATAGATGTCTTGGGGTGATATCAGGGCCGATATGAAAAATGTCACATATTAATCTATAATTATCACATACTTTCTGAAGATACAGAAATTTCTGCCCATTCGGACAATGTTGTGATTTGCCGGGAAAATTGATTCCTATATTTTTGCCTTGAGGACAAGATAATTATAGATAATATTTTCTTCTTTGTTTAATTTAAAATTCTCATCCTGCCCCAGTATTGGCCTTCTCATGCAACACATCCTTCACGAGCTCATGGTAACAACACTGTAGATATCTACGCAGTTTCCAAGGCAATACTACAGCCACTCTCTGAACAAAAATTAAAAATTAATAAATCATAAATAACAAAGGAAAAGCCCAATGCTCTAGACAGGCAAATTTATTTAGGTATTTATTTATGACTTAAAACTGTTCTACGACAGGCTGGGGAATGAGTGAATGGAGTGATTCTGTCGATATCTATCTATGTCAGTAAAGAAGACAGATGAACCAGATTCTCTGAACTCTTTTCAAAACATTTCGTTCATGAACTCGTACTGTGTTAAAGGTATCTTTTTTAAGGAATCGTAAAATGAATTAGAAGTAAATATCTTTCCATGAAATCAGGTCGTCTCCGCAGATGTTGCAATGCAATATTTGCACTAGAATACTGCAAAAACCCAATGAAAAGCCATTTAGCTTTGGGACACTGACCAATCAACACATTTAGTTGTGATGATGACAATATTTTGTCATGACTGAGAATGTACACGTGGGGGGAGACAAAAGCACAGACAGTCAAAACCAATTACATAAGGTCTGTCGGAACTAAGAAGCCAACGGAGGTAAACAATCTAAAGTAAAAATGTTGAAATTGGACAAGGACATTGAATGAAATATCAAGGTAACAAAATTCAATTTGATTTCAAAGATATTGAAAGCAGGCGGCTTGTTCAGTTGAGCATGGCAAGACAGGGTTTTGCCAACAGTTATGAAAAGAACTGTCTGAGAAATTGAGAAAATACAACAAATTAATAATAATTGCCGACTCCTCTGCTGGTAGCCGGGAAACTGTGAAGTTTTACAAAGCTTACCAAATAGCTAACGATAGCGTGGACGAGTCCACGATTTTCCATGGCAAAAAAACGGGCCACAGCAGTCCATCCAGGCCTATCTGCTACTTATCTACCTGCTAAGTCATGGAATACATCTGCAAAACCATCCAGGTCAACTATGCAGTAGTCATATACCAGGTTATGGTCATTTCGAGGTTCCTATGGATCACCCAGTAACCCAAGTCACCGTGGTATCGGATCAGGGACACGTTTCACATGTAGCAGAAATGTATTCAGTTGGTCACCCAAGTGCAACTTGCCAAATTACAATTATAAATTTGAAGTTTATTTCTGTGTTTGTTGTAGGAAGAAAAGTTGCAAGGTTTAATACCATTCCATATGCCTATGAAATTGCAGAGTTTTGTGGGGGAAAAAAGGAATTCTTAAAATATTTAGAAAATAATCATTATGTGATAATAAGTTTATGATATGGCAATTTTCATATCTGCCACCATATCTGTTCTTAACCTGTAGAAGACAGGAGAGGTGAAAATCGCCATATAATAATGTATAATTATCGGAAAAAGTGTACAGGTAGTATTTATATAACTTGATGGACGCCTTATGTTTCACAAATTAAAAATAGAGGAAATATCTACGTTTCATACTATTAAAGATAAAAGGCAATATCTTTATAACAATCAACATTATTCAGCGTTTGCCATATCTATCGAGAAACCACTTTTATAATGAGCCTTCTCTGGATGTATGTGTAGTTCTGTGATGGACGGGTAGTCCTATGACAGAATCAGTTTGATAGACATGGTAAAGTGGCTGCATAGGCTTTAAACTAAAAACAAGTTTTTTCCTATGTCATGCTGGAGGAACAAATTTGCATAGTAACAAAGTATGTAATGGATACACGCTTTACAAGAATGTTTGTATTACCACAATAACTGTCAAGTCATTCTTGTACTGATTAATATCAGGACAGTGGTAATATTATGTTTGTAATTAAACTAATAATTTATACATGATTATTCATAAAACTACGATACATAATAATATTCTTATCACTAGTGATGGGCAATCGGTCGAAATTTACAATCGATCATCAGTTACAATCGGTTGGATGTAACCGTCGGTTAGTCAATATGAAGTATGCCATGTGCTTGTTAATCTAAATTTCAGGCCTTGAACTTAGCATAAATTTGGTTAAGTTAAAATATGTATATCCTTTCCTATCTTGTTTTTTATGCCACTGTCTTTTCATTTTTATCAGCAAAATAATAATTGTTATAAATGTCTTAATTTCACAAGTGTATTTCCTAACTGTTGTCTCCTGCATTTTTGTGTTCATTTCTATTTTGAAGATTAATTAAAGCACACTGTTACATCTTACCTATGATCGATTATTGACTTTCATAATCGATCATCATAATCGGATACCTAAGTAACTGATGATCGGTTACAATCGATTAATCGGTACATCACTACTTATCACAACATAAAATCTATAAACAGAACAAGACCTCGGTCTGAGGGTGTCTCGCCCACCACGGTTACCCGCATATGAAATATTTTATTAAATTTGTGCTTAAATGATGTCCACCAAAGGCAACACTTCATACGACCAATAAAAGCGTGGTAATCATAAGAATAATCATAAGAAGTTAAGTTACTGAGGTCAAGTGGTTTAACCAGGGTGTAGTTTTGGGAAAATAATGCAAAATATGACCTTAACCTTGGTATTTTTTGTCATTCAGCGATGTCCACCAATGCCAACAATACATATGACCAAGTATCAAAGACACAAAGTGAGACAATCACATAAAGTCAACTGAGGTTAAGTTACCTAACCAAAGTTAAGTTTCCTAACTAAGGTTAAGTTTGGGGAAAATAACGCAAAATATGACCTTGACCTTGGTAATTTTTGTCGTTCAGTGATGTCCACCAATGCCAACAATACATATGACCAAGTATCAAACAAAGAAATTAAAGTTAACAGAAAAAATTAACTAATGTTAACTTACCTAACCAAACTGATGTTTAGGGTAAATAACAAAACATGACCTTGACCTTGTTTTTTTTTGTCATTCAGCGATGTCCACCAATGCCAACAATACATATGACCAAGTATCAAAGACATAAAGAGAGGCAATCAAATAAAGTTAACTCATAAAGTTAACTGAGGTTCAGTTACTTAACCAAGATTAAGTTACCTAACCAAGGTTAAGTTTGGGGAAAATAACCAAAATATGACCTTGTTTTTTTTGTCGTTCAGTGATGTCCACCAATGCCAACAATACATACGACCAAGTATCAAACAAGAAAATGAGGCAGTCACATACAGTTAAGTGAGGTATCTAACCAAGGCTAAGTTTTGGGAAAATAACGCAAACTATGACCTTGACCTTGACAATTTTGGTATTATGTGATGTCGCTTGACCCAACAAAGCATCTGACAAAGTTTCAGAAAAATTCGAGCAGCGGTTGTTGAGACATATTTGATTTAAAATGTGCCCGCCGAATGGACAAATGGAATGATTTAATTACAAAGATATCAACATATATAAGGAATACAGAGGAAGCACAATGTCTGAAGATAGGTAAACAACTATCGTTAGCAACTATCATATGCGCCGCTACTTGTATCTTGGAAAACCATTTATAACTTTGTTTCTTACTTATTAAGTTCTTTTCTTGATGCAAAACACTTGGAGTGGTCTGTTCAGACACTGTGGAAGGATTATATTTACAAGATTTATCAAAATGGAATGATCAAATAATTGGCATATCTTCTACTCAGCATCCAGCCTTCAATCTTCACACCTAGTCCACGCCCTGCAGTATTCTGCAAGTTCACGCTGAAGCACAAGGACTGCTGTCTTCATCTCCACGTCCTGCAGTATCGTGTAACACTGAGCACAACGACTGATGTCATCTCCTCCAGACCTCTCTTCCACTTCCCTAAATCTGCCATCGTGCAGATTTTTTTTTATTAATTCTTTGAAATATGTGAGGATCTGCGATGGTGCACCCTTAAAAAAGCTTTATTTTGTTTTAAGAAATATAGTACCTGCCTCTGTATCCATTAATCTCTTGCAGTTATTAAATCTGTCTCCTAAATTTGCGAAACAGCCATACATTTATTTTCGTGTAAATTTAATTCAGCTGGATAAACTTATTCATCAATTGCGACTTTTTGAACCTCAGCACAATCCTCCTTCAAACTCGTCATCGTCCAGCTGTGCTGGAGCTCCGCCCGCCGACTCTCCCCCAGATGCCCCTGTCCCCTCTGCTCCTCCTCCCTGCTTATTCGCCTTCATACCTCCAGGAATGACAAGGTCTCTGGCTAGTTTGGCAAACTGAAAATTGTACAATGAAAAGTTTAGCTGCAGTTGACACCCAGTAACTTAGAAACTTTCTTCAAACTCATCGGTTATATTAAATTAAAGAACCTGTTGCAAATGTATTCCCTCTATTTTAAAGGCACACACGGCAATATTGATCTAAACTAAAAACTTGCGGCGTCCCATTAGTTTTTCTACATAATATGCATTTTACAATCATTAATATTTATTATCAGAACAGTTCGCGGCATATTGTTTTTACATATTACTAACTATTGAGAATATTGAACCAATACTATATTTAAACATTTGGGAGAATTACGAAGAAATTTAAAATCTCACATACTTATTGCCGGAGCCTTCAATTGCCAGAGCCTTCAGGCTCGGGCTGTATTTATCCTGGACTCGGAAACTGGACTGTGTATCAACTTCATTTTACTGTTCATTAAACAACTGTATTTTAGTAAGAATACCAGGGACCCAGTCAAATTGGTATACGGGCATTTTATAGGTCTTCTACTACTTGAATTAGGTATAAATTTAGGGATTTTTATTGGTATTTTACTGCACGAATTAGATACAATTTTGTTCTGCACAATACGCATAGAACTCATTCTTGCATCACTGATTAGTGATTGATGTTGAACTTTATTAAAGAGACACACAGCAATCTTGATAATTTTAAAGCTTGTGGTGTCCCGTCAGTTGTTATACATAATTTGCGTTTGTTCAATAATACGGTAATAATTATTAGAAAATTACAAAGGAAATTACATATAAGTTCTGTCTTTGTGTACAGCTATTTTATTTTTTTTTGTGCGGACTGATTTTAGATCACCAGAATGAATACATTTAATTTAAATTAAGGACAAATATTTTGATTTTTCATAAAAAGATTGAGGTTCAAGTCTGAATAAACCGTTTAATTTTCACCTACTCTGTATAATATCTTAACATCTCGGAAAGTTGTTACTAATAATCAGATGTGAAATTATTGTTGTACAAAAAACATACTTTAAACCTATCATTGAATAAAAACTCAACAATTTATTTAAGTGTATGCAAGCAGGTTTACAGTAAAAAAATATATTGAGACGCTAATTTTTAATGCTTGATAAAAACTTCAAGATTGCCATGTGTCCCTTAAAGTATATAGTTTATATGTGTGACAATATTACTGTAATTTCTCATAACATTTATTTGTAAGATTCTTTCAATATCATAACAATTCTACATAAAATCATTTTCCTTACACATACACACTGTTTGTTTTCTTATCATATTCATTCCCCTTCCTGTTTTCTTATGTAACTGTTCTGACCGGCTTGTGATACTTTGTATCACTTACTGTTCTGTTTTCTTGTTTAATTATAACCAAGCAGTTTTAAAGTCAAACTGATGTAGGATTAATAAACTGAGATGCCAAATTTAATGCTTGATATAAAACTCAAGATTGCCATGTGTCCCTTTAAATGTTATATCACTTGTGATAATTCAGAAATTTTCAACATAATTTTTGGGTTCCAAACTCATCATGATTCTCAATCTGCCTTCCTTTATTCACAGTGTTACAAAACAATCATCAATAACAGATCAAATATTTGGAAAATAGGGTCAAGACATGTACGTTTGGACAGCCCTGTATGATAGGATGCTTTATTATCCTCGCACCATTGTTTGAGAGAACTTCCTGGTATAATCACGTGTGATGTCATTATTTTACCCATTAAAAATCGATGTTCTTAGTATTGAGTTCAAAGTGCAACACATTTTTTGATAAGTCAAATAATGCATACGTCATCAAAACCTGTTTTGGCGCCATATATAAACATCTGATACAGGAGCATCCTGCTAACGCACCAGCAAAACTGTGATATTACTCAATCTTGTTGGTGGTACTTTATTGAAATTTGTACCCATTTGAACAATTAAGTTACGTACTGGTAGTTGATGATACAATCGGACACCTTAATATGCTCAACTCAAACTTGTAATTTCAAATGAAAGATGTGCGGATTTAGGCGAGGGCGTTACGCTAGAGTTATCATCCTTTCTTAAGCACCTTCCAAAACAATCAACATTAACTTAATTATATGAATTATTATAATAAATCTGAGAAGTATGTTGAGCGATAGTACCGGTAGTATGGTGCCCCGTATAACTTATCGTCACATACAAATACTACGTTAATTGTCATTGTCCTTTGCGCTTCTCTGCAGTGAACATAATGGAATAGAATAGACCAAAAGATTCTGCAGACGAGACATTACTGAACTTTCGCATGTGTAAGAGTGTACCTTCATGGGTGTCTGAATGTATCGCTAAGTGTCCGACTGTACCAGAGATGTTATGGCACAAGCATACACACGGTTTAGTAAGTGTTAAATGGAATGATTAATGCCATTTTTATTTGAAAACAATCGGCATATGGCCCTTCATTATGCAATTATTCAGGCACACAGATATGGGGCTGTTTCGCCCCCTTTTGGTACGCAGTTTCAGGGGGAAATTTAGAGAGTATTCAGTACCCATGGCCCGGGTACCAGTACCCGCAAATTATATTATTTAGTATTCAGTAGGCATAAAAAATAGGTACATTCTTTCAAACTATGTTTTCTATGTAAAAAACCCTGTTGAAATCCACAAAAATCATAGGACATTGTATTTAGATGTCATGATTGACCCCAAAACAGCAAAACGGTGAGATACAACCTTTAATACAGTTTTAAATGCCCTTTTATATCACATCTTCATAAAATTAATGAATAAATAGCAAATTGGTTAATTTTTATGAAGAAATTCATGTTAAATAGTATTCAGTACTCGGGTCTAAAATGAAGGAGTATTCAGTACTCGGGGGGAGGGGGGGAAATGCCCACAGATGTGTCAAAACAAGTGACTAAATATGAAGGTGTTCGAAGGTACCGGGTTTGACCCTAGAGGTTAAAAGGGAATAAAACAAGAGGCCCAAGACGGCCTGTGGACACTCTACTAGCTCTTATATCAAGGGTTGTCGTCATAAAATTCCCATCAGTATTTCTTTTAAAACATCGCAAAAAAACACCACAAAACAACAACATCCACAACAGAAACTTAAACCCTTGACCCATGCTAACAATTTAAAGAAGCGGCCCTAGTTCTAATTTGGTATGGTTATTTAGGGACTCGAGGCACAACAATTGTATAAAATAGGTTTGACCACCTGTAGAGGGGCCCCTTTATACAGGGGGTCAAAACCCATTTTATATAATTGTTGTGCCTCGAGTCACTAAATAACCATACTAAATTAGACTAGAAATTGTTATTGTCCATGGGACAAAAACGTTTATCTCCCCTAATCGCCCAAACAGACATAATTGACGACTCTAGGTCCAACCGTTCTCTATTGATCAGAGATCGTTTTGATATTCAATATCCCTGTGACTGTATCTCAGGGGCACAAATTAGCACTCGCCCAGTCGCCATTGGCGAGTAAAAAATGGTCTGGGTGACCAAAATTTGACTTTCACGCGCCCATGTGGCGACCAAAAATATTCAATAAAAAAAACCGGAAAAAGGGTGATCATTCAACACAAACATTTAAGTTCGAGGATTTTACCCCGCAGATTTTGCTTTGGTCCCGTGAACTACGTACTTTTGGCCGAAATAGACAAACACGTAACAAAATAATAACGAAACAAACATTTGTTTTTATTTTTCCACTGCGGAAACAAGACAATGTTCGAGATGTTGCGATGTACGGTTTTCCAAAAAACTTCATGTTACGGTACTCTGCGCTTCGAATGTCAATGTAAAATTAGATGTGCAAGAGTACAAGTAACATTTGCTGGTATAAAATCAACATTAAAACAGACATGGTAGTGTTTATTTTACACATGATCATAAATTCGTGTTATAATTTAAAGGGGAAATAATTAGGTTTCACTTCCGGTTTTTGGATATTCTAAAACGCGGCGCTTTTGATTAATAAAATGCGGTGCTTTTAGAAATCATCAATAATAATTATATGGCAGAGAATCATGTTGATAGAAAAGGTCTCATACATTAATTTTAAAACTGTGTGTCAACATAAAATATTTATAACAAAATAAACATTAATTGAATAATATCTAATATTTTTTTTATCTTTTATTACAATAATTTACATATTCTAGTTGTGATCATTTATAACAAAACTCATTAACAATACTATTTATAATTAAATAGATAACTTGGACTTGTAATGATCAGTAATGTTGTTTATAATATTCAATAAACACGGAGTAATGGCATGTAATTGTTCATAAATTATGCACCAGAGTGGTAAAATAAAATAATATTTTGTTGGGCCCCTAACTTTAGGGCTGGGCCCCTAAAAATTCTAAGTCAGGGGCCCAGCTGGCTCCTAGCTAAATAGAGTTAGTCTGTGCCCCTGTATCTACTATCTGTATCAGTAATAATTACTGGTCATGACCAACCATCCTTCAAAGTCTGAGGACCCTAGGTCCAACCATTCTCTAGTTATTGGTCGGACATCGTTTTGATAGTCAAGGTCACTGCGACCTTGACCTTTGACCTAGTGACCCCAAAATCAATAGGGGTCATCTACTTGTCATGAACAACCATCCTTCCAAGTTTGAGGACCCTAGGTCCAACCATTCTGTAGTTATTGATCGGCCATCGTTTGTGACACAGACAGACAGACCTACAGACAGACAGAAAGCACAACATCAACATTTGAGGACCCTAGGTCCAATCATTCTGTAGTTATTGATCGGACATCGTTTGTGACACAGACAGACAGACAGAAAGCACAACATCAACATGGCTCCCCTACCACACTTTGTGTAGGGGAGCCATAACTAGGGGTTGTTTTTAGTAAAAAAAGATGTCTCCTCTACAGGACAAAGGGCCATAAATCCACCAAAAACCATTAAACTGGAACATCCAATCTTTACCAAACTTTACTAGATTATTAATTTCAATGAAAGTTTGGACAAGAATACAGAAATTTTGACTAAGTGCAAGGGCAATAACTCTGCATGGAACTGAGGGAGCAACACCAAAATTATGTCACACACATCTACACTTCATGTTGATCATATATACAAAGTTTCAATTCAATAGCTTGAAAACTGTAAAAGTAGTTCAACAAGATTCAACAGATCGACTGATCGACCAACAGACCGCCCGCCGCAGTCTCCTATAGACCCCTCTCAAACTTTGTTTGCGAGGGTATAAAAATGGCCGTAACTGCAGTAATACAAGGTTGACTTTGATGGCGAATTGATATGCACATCTTGACATCATAAGTCAACATCCGGAACATCCTGACAATATGTGCTACTAGACATCATATTGATACTTTCTATTACGTTTTCTGAAAATCGGATTAAAAATGTAGGAGGAGTTGAGCGGAAAAGAAAGCAGGGGAGCATAATTAAACAACAGTTCCCACAAGCTGTGGTAGAATGATTCAAGAGAATGTCAAAAGCAAGGAACATACTGCATTGTCCATGTATTTAATGAGAGGTAGGGAGAGAATCTTCCTGGCGGTTTCTTCATCCCCATCATCGTAGGCCTCCAGCAGTTGGTCTACAGCAGCTGCCTCCTCACTGTCACAAAACTCCCCATAACTGTGGAATATATATCAATGCATTTTTGACTTGAAGTTTTTTTCCTATATTGAACTGTAGCTTCACTGTTTGATCAATTGAACAGAATGTGTTTTACCAAAACATGGAAGGTTATAGGTGCCAAACAGGAATGAACATGCCAGGCTGCATTTTCGATCAAATAAGTCACCTCTATGAACTAGAATGGTGTTCCATGGAACGCTTGTGTCGCATTGAACACTTGTGTTGCCTACAATGTGCTTTTTTTAGCAAAGAAAATCTAAATAATTATAAAATTTGAAGACCGTGGGGTGCAATTCTTCATGAATTATGGAGCAGATTTTTTTTTTAATTGTTTAAGTTTATGAAAATGGGGTAACTCTGCACTGAATAATTGATAAGCAAGAACTGCATAAAGTTTCGTGACCATAGGTCAATATTTTGCCAAGTTATGATGTTTGTATGGTGTTTTACGTCATTTTCAACACATATAAGGTTATATATGACGGTTGATTTTTTGTGGTGGAGGCAGACCACCCACTTTTCCTGGGTAGAACCAGTATTGTACACCTCCCGCCACCCGTAAGAAGCCAAGTTATGAGCTAAGGTAGGTTACAGGTTAAAGTTTTATGAAAAGGGGCAATACTCTGCTAAAATGAAAGAGTTATTGGACATGTAAATGACATTGAATAATTGCAATGAACAACAATAAATGAAATTGCTGTATAAATCCCACACTTCCTACACACGATTACATTACACTGATCTTGTAGATCTAGTTCGGTCAGGTTAGCTGTTATAGTTTTAAAGGAGTGGGCACACAAATATTTACAATATTAAGACCCGACTTAAAACTATAAAAGGAATTAACTCCTGTAATTATGTACCTATTTTATTTGCCTTTGATTCCTGCACATCATTACTTGCTAGTGATCTTGCAAATCAAGTTTGGTGTACGTAGGTATAATGCTTTTTGATATGTAGGCGACACAAATTTTGTGATCTGTGACTGCCATGATAAGGAGGCTACACAATAAAGGTGTAGCGTGCAGTATGTTTTACTTTTAACTGTACTGTCAATTTTTGTTCACTTCCATGAACTCAACAGCATAAAAAAATATGTTTGATAAAACCTGATTTAATTGATTTACTTTAATATATAATTATAACATACACGGTGGCTGATTTATAGAACTGGTCTGCTGCAACGTAGTCTCCCAGGGAAAGACGTAGTAGAACCACACCTAGAACCAGCTTAAATATCATGGCGAAGTTCTCTGCCTCTGCATAGAATGATATCTCCTTGCTTAAACAGGCAACAGCTTCCTCATATCTGCCAAAGATGAAACCAGATTAATTAGTACAGTAATACTGAAGTATGCAACTATGGCTTAATGACATGCAGAAAAATAATAAAGTTAATTTCTTGTGTAGAAACATCTGCTGTTCTCATTTTTAAACATGTTTTCACCTCTAAGTAGTGACTGTTGTTGACGTAAGTTTGTTTTGTTTGCTTGTTTAATTCAAATATAAACACAAAACAAAGGTATAGTTTAAAACTTGACTTCGGACAATGACAGCGTATAGCAATGGTCGAGTAAAAAAAAAAAAAACCAACACGCACTGGGGAAAGGGCAATAAATCCACTAAAAATCGTTTAACTGGAGCACGACGATGACATGCGCAACAAGGCTTGGTACTGATCACCCCTACTAAGTTTCATTGAAATCTGGCCAGGGGTTCAGGAGAACTAGTCCTAACACAATTTGTGTATTAAAGTCTTTAAAGGGCCATAACTCTGGCAAAAAGAAATCATACAGAACACGACACTGACATGTGCAACTAGGCTTGGTACTGATCATCCCTGCAAAGTTTCAATGAAATCCAGCCACGGATTCAGGAGAACTAATCCGACCAGTTTATGTATAAAGGGCCATAACTCTGCCAAATATCATTCAACGGGAAAATAGTGATGATATGCACAACTAGGCTTGATACTGATGATGATCTTCCCTATAAAGTTCCGTTGAAATCAGGCCAGGGGTTCAGGAGAACTAGACCAGACAAAGTTAAGTAAATGGGGCCATAACTGCGCCAAAAATCATTTGACCAGAACACGGCAATCAAATGCGCAACTAGGCTTGATACTGATCATCCCTGCCAATTTCCTTTGAAATCCGGCCACAGGTTCAGGAGAACTAGTCCAGACAAAGTTTGTGTATTGAAACCTTTAAAGAGCCATCTCTGACAAAAATCATTCAACTGGAATACAGCAAAGATATGCTCAACTAGGCTCGGTACTGATCGTCCTTGCCAAGTTTCGTTGAAATCCGGCCAGGGGTTCAGGAGAACTAGTCCGAACAAGGTTGTGTATTAAAACTTTTAAAGGGCCATAACTCCGCCAAAAATCATTCAACCGGAACATGGCAATGATATGCGTAACTAGGCATGGTACTGATCTTTCATATAAAGTATCATTGAAATCTGCCAGTTTGTGACATACAGACGACAGACAGCACAAAAGTAATGTCACCCCATCCACTTCATGTGGGGTGAGGGGGTGGGAAACATAACAAGGTAGCGAGTGAAGCAGTAGACAGACCAGTACTCACCGTTGTAAACGTATCAGCAATCGACCAGCCTTGCCAAGATTTTCTGCACTTTGTCTTGGTTTGTCTTCCAACTAAGAAGAAATAAATGAGACTGTATTACATTTACTAGTAATGACAATCTTGGTGGGATTGGATGAATATTGATATAGTGATTCACCTCTTAAAGAATGCTCAAAGAAATGGACAGAAATATTCAGGTTTACAGTTTTAAAGTGCAACATACAACACTGCACACTGTCTACATGACGGTGAATTTTAGACTTGAATTTGAATTAACCCCTTAACCTGCTACATAATATACTCAGTTGCAAAAGAAAGTGTACACTGAGTTTTGTTTAGATTTAATTGTATAACGTTTTTTTCAGAATTAAATTGACAAATTCCAAAATGAGTATGCCATGTTTGATACCAAAGTTTTTTCATTTCATTGCCAATATCATGTTGTCATTTGTTTTTCAATAGGTTGAATCATTAAGGGACTGCTGCTTGATAAAGAAGATAGGGCTAAAAGTAAAATTTTCAAAGAGTACACTCTCTTTTGCAACTGAGTATATATATAATGGACAGTTCTTTCTTTGAATCAAGACCATTCAATTTATGTGACAAAGGGGCATTTTGGGGGAAATGAGTGATCAACAGCCGGACATTGTAAATCCTGATCAGCCTGCGAGTAAGGTTTACAATGGACGCAAAGGCTATTATAGTCATGCTTAGTGGGTTAAGGGGTTAAAACAACTCTGATGCAGGGGGTGGGGACAATGCCTTATGGTAAGCTGTCTTTAATAAGTGATCTAGGGCTTGTGAGTTGAATCCCCACATCGGTCTGTGGAGACTATTTCTAGAATACTTTCTAGTATTAGCCCCGTGTGGTTCCCGGGTGCCCCCGTAGAATCCCCCCCAAATTCATGTTCATTTTATCATTTTTTGTTCATGTTCATTAAAGGTCTTCATCATGATCCCTGCATTGTTTCGGGTGCTATCTCGCTCGCATCAAAAAAGCAGTGGCAGAAAAACAATAAACGTGGCTCCACGATAGAATTTGCAGCAACTCTGCAGTTCAGGGTGAGAAGGTTCTAGGCCCATTTTCCATATTTTATCTCGATGTACATGGAAGATGAGCCTGGCATGTTCATGCCTGTTAGGCGCCATATAACCTTTTCATGTGTTGGTGCGCCTTAAAACCCAATTCAATTCAATTCTAGTATTTGCCACCTCAGCAGACATTCAAATAAGAACACAGTGAAACATACCTCAGCCACATCTGCTGCCCTTTTGTACAGTTCTATGGCTTTACCAGGATGACTCTGTTCTACCATCCTAGTTGGAAATAAATTATGGTTTACCATTACAACGTAGAAGTTCACTTTTAATGTTGCCAATTTCCCTATTGCATTGGGCTATTTCGCAAGAGAAACCAGAAACATTTAGTTGTTCAATTGTGTATATACGTTACATATTGTCGTTAAATAACAGGACTGAGTAGGCCCTACCTTAATAATCTTTTGGTATCAAATTTAAAGATGCTGTCAAGCCGTATGCCATAAAATCTACTTCCTTTCCCTGTGTACTAATCATAAACCCTAGAAGCTTGTAGGTGAATCAATGGGTGTAGCATGCTCATCATTCAATAGTATTATGTACATAAGTATATGAAACTTACTCGTATGTGTATGATCTTTAGTTTATTAAATACCGTGTTTTGTTCACACAAATTTTGGAACACCAATGGTTCTGGTTTAAAAGGCTGAGCACATGATATATATTTCTATACAGTTTTATACATTAAAGCATATGCCCTAAATAGACAATCTAACATGGTTTATTAAAATACTCAATGCTGATTGGTTATTTGAGAGGTTTTAAATTTTTTATACAATATCTCTGTCATCAGGTACGTTAACCGTTAAGACGTCATTTTATACACCAGAAAACGCATTAATCATTGTGACGTCATTTTAAACATCAGATGCAAAACAACAATGCATTGAAATGCATTATTTTAACGATGCTAACAACACATTTAAATAGGATGAATATTTTTTTCGTACGATGTTGAGAGATGGGCATACTAAAATGTAAGCTGTGAGAATTTGTATTTTGATCAATCTCTCGAAAACATGTATATCAAAATCCATGTCAGATAAGAAATAATAAATTTCCAGCTGGTTTATATTGTGCAAGATCAAAACCTGGTGTTCTCGACTTGAATCACATTGAAACCACGGGCCTGTGGCCCTTGGTATCAATAAACTTCAAGTCCCGTCCACCAGGTATTGATCTTATTTCTTAATTTGGTTTAGTGTATTTTCTAGATTACTCAAGACTTTTAGCAAAATGTGTAACAATGATCACAAGCTTCTTACTTGGCTGCCTTCTCTAGACAGAGTGCGGCCGTGTCCGGGGTGCCATGCGCCTGAAACATGTACGAGGCTCGCTCCATGTACTGTACCGCCAAGTCTATCTCCTTACACTCCTTACTCAACATCCCAGCCTGCTCATATGACCTATAGTGACAGACAGTGTTATATACATGTACACAATTCTCCTTACTCAACATTCCAGCCTGCTCATATGACCTATAGTGACAGACAGTGTTATATACATGTACACAATTATCCTTACTCAACATCCCAGCCTGCTCATATGACCTATAGTGACAGACAGTGTTATGTACATGTACACAATTCTCCTTACTCAACATCCCAGCCTGCTCATATGACCTACAGTGACAGTGTTATAAACATGTACAAAATTATCCTTATTCAACATCCCAGCCTGCTCATATGACCTATAGTGACAGTGTTATAAACATGTACAAAATTATCCTTATTCAACATCCCAGCCTGCTCATATGACCTATAGTGACAGTGTTATAAACATGTACAAAATTATCCTTATTCAACATCACAGCCTGCTCATATGACCTATAGTGACAGTGTTATAAACATGTACAAAATTATCCTTATTCAACATCACAGCCTGCTCATATGACCTATAGTGACAGTGTTATAAACATGTACAAAATTATCCTTATTCAACATCCCAGCCTGCTCATATGACCTATAGTGACAGTGTTATATACATGTACAAAATTATCCTTATTCAACATCCCAGCCTGCTCATATGACCTACAGTGACAGTGTTATAAACATGTACAAAATTATCCTTATTCAACATCCCAGCCTGCTCATATGACCTATAGTGACAGTGTTATATACATGTACAAAATTATCCTTATTCAACATCCCAGCCTGCTCATATGACCTATAGTGACAGTGTTATATACATGTACAAAATTATCCTTATTCAACATCCCAGCCTGCTCATATGACCTATAGTGACAGTGTTATATACATGTACAAAATTATCCTTATTCAACATCCCAGCCTGCTCATATGACCTATAGTGACAGTGTTATATACATGTACAAAATTATCCTTATTCAACATCCCAGCCTGCTCATATGACCTATAGTGACAGTGTTATATACATGTACAAAATTATCCTTATTCAACATCCCAGCCTGCTCATATGACCTATAGTGACAGTGTTATAAACATGTACAAAATTATCCTTATTCAACATCCCAGCCTGCTCATATGACCTATAGTGACAGTGTTATATACATGTACAAAATTATCCTTATTCAACATCCCAGCCTGCTCATATGACCTATAGTGACAGTGTTATATACATGTACAAAATTATCCTTATTCAACATCCCAGCCTGCTCATATGACCTATAGTGACAGTGTTATATACATGTACACAATTATCCTTATTCAACATCCCAGCCTGCTCATATGACCTTCAGTGACAGACAGTGTTATATACATGTACACAATTATCCTTATTCAACATCCCAGCCTGCTCATATGACCTATAGTGACAGTGTTATATACATGTACACAATTATCCTTACTCAACATTCCAGCCTGCTCATATGACCTATAGTGACAGTGTTATAAACATGTACAAAATTATCCTTATTCAACATCCCAGCCTGCTCATATGACCTACAGTGACAGTGTTATAAACATGTACAAAATTATCCTTATTCAACATCCCAGCCTGCTCATATGACCTATAGTGACAGTGTTATATACATGTACACAATTATCCTTACTCAACATTCCAGCCTGCTCATATGACCTATAGTGACAGTGTTATAAACATGTACAAAATTATCCTTATTCAACATCCCAGCCTGCTCATATGACCTACAGTGACAGTGTTATAAACATGTACAAAATTATCCTTATTCAACATCACAGCCTGCTCATATGACCTATAGTGACAGTGTTATAAACATGTACAAAATTATCCTTATTCAACATCCCAGCCTGCTCATATGACCTACAGTGACAGTGTTATAAACATGTACAAAATTATCCTTATTCAACATCCCAGCCTGCTCATATGACCTATAGTGACAGTGTTATATACATGTACACAATTATCCTTACTCAACATTCCAGCCTGCTCATATGACCTATAGTGACAGTGTTATATACATGTACAAAATTATCCTTATTCAACATCCCAGCCTGCTCATATGACCTATAGTGACAGACAGTGTTATATACATGTACAATCAACATCTCAGCGCCTGCTCATACGACATATAGTGCCAGTGTTATATACATGTACAACACCTGTTCTCTTTTATTCTGTTTATTGTTTATTGTCCAAATACATTACAAATTGTCCCAAATATAATGATAATTTTAATACTGTTCCACTATATTTTTGTAAGGGAACAACGCATGAACTTCTAAAAGTGAAGACAGACAGAACGCTAGACAACATGAACAAATAAATGTAAACCCTTATTATACTTACTTTGCTGCATGAAATGGACTATATTGGGGTTAAGGTGATTTTTTGGATATTGTGCACCATAGCAATTACAACATGTACAATATATTTGATATTCAAAGTAAATATACCTGAACTAAGATAAAGTGAAAGGACGTCAGGAAAATATTACACTGTATAATAAATGGCATTGAATGAATCAGAGATCAAACTAGTGATTGGGCATTTACCAAAATCTCACATCATCTTGTATGACACAAAGTAAAACTGCAAAATATTGTTCTTTATTTTCTCTCATATTATATTTAATACAGAAATAATATAATAATTTATCATACAGATGTGCACTTTTCTGCCTAATAAAGAGGTGACCTATTGTTGGGGCGCTTATTTCAGCCAAAGTTTTTTTCGATTTATCAGACAAAATACATCTCGTACCTAAATAAGTTTTTATCAGTGAAACAGACATTTTTAGTGGTAAATAAAAATACCTTACTTTTCAAAATCGGTTCAAAAATAAAAATTGCATGTGCGAAAGCTGTTTTTGATGGCATTTTCAATGCAAAATTCTGCTGCATGAAAAATTTGAAAATATTTTTTTTAAGATTTTTTATCCAAAAATGGTTTTAAATTGTTGGATATTAGTAAATTAAGTCTACTATCTGTTCTACCGTGGAGTCATGAATTCGCAATGGAGTTACCAAATGTGTTGTACTGCCGGAGCACTTGACCATAACTTGCATATTTTACAAAATACAACATTGCCTAGATATAGACTTGACTACTATTGTAGTGCCTTTTTTTAAACTTTTAAGCCCAAAGTGATCCCAAACACACGATTTTGCTCTTTTGTTTTTTAACATTTCTCAATCACTTGATTCGGCCATGCTCATGGGTCCATGCTCATCTGAGTGCATGGAACCCAGCACATATTATGCTCACATTACAATAAGGAAACAAAAGAATGAATGAATGAATGGTGTTTTACGGCACATCGACACATAAATAGGTCATATTGTGCGCAAAAATGTAACAAGAGGCCCAAGAGAGCCTGTGGACGCTCTACTGGCAAAAGATAAAGTTTATGCACAAGGGGTCATAACTCTTTCAAATATCTTTCAATGGTGATGATATATGCAACTAGGCTTGGTACTGATTGTCCCTGACAAGTTTCGTTGAAATCCAGCCAGAGGTTCAGGAGAACTAGACTGTACAAAGTTAGTGTATTAAAACCTTTAAGGGGTCATAACTCTGCCAAAATTCATTCAACCAGAACACGGCAATGACAGGTGCAACTAGGCTTGGTACTGATCATCCCCTTCAAGATTCCTTGAAATCCAGCAAGGAGTTCAGAACAGACTAATCTGGACAACTTTTCTCTATTAAAACCTTTAAAGGGCCAAAACTCGGCCAAAAATCATTCAACCCGAATATGGCGATGATATGCACAACTAGGCTTGATACTGATCATCCTTATCAAGTTTCATTAAAATCCAGCCAGGGGTTCAGGAGAACTAGCCCGGAAAATGTTTGTGTATTAAAAATCTTTAAAGGGCCTTAACTCCACCAAAAATCTGTTAACCGGAATGCGACGATGACATGCACAACTAAGCTTGGTGCTGATCATCCCTGTAAAGTTTCCTTTAAATGTGGGGAGATGTTCAGGAGAATAGTCCAGACAAAGTTTGTGTATTAAAACCTTTAAAGGACCATAACTCTGCCAAAAATCATTCAACCGGAACACGGCAAAGATTTGCACAACTAGACCTGGAACTGATCATCACTAAAAAGTTTTGTTTAAATCCGGCCAGGGTTCAGGAGAACTAGTCAGGACAAAGTTTGTGTATTAAAACCTTTAAAGGGACATAACTCAGCCAAAATCATTCAACCGGAACACGGTGACGATATGTACAACTAGGCTTGGTACTGATCAATCCTGAAAAATGTCAATGAAATCTGGCCAAACGAAGGCCCTTTCTTCTTAATGAGGCCAAAATACAGCATATTTAAGAAAATCAAGGGCCATAACTCTGGTGTAAAATGACTCATTGATAGTAACAATCTGGTAAAGTTTGGTAAAGATCGGATGAAAAATGAAGACCTTATCATATTAACGAGGCAAAATATAGCATTTTTAACTAAATCAAGGGCCATAACTCCGCTGTTACTGGTCCAAACTTGTCTGAGCTTTCATTTATATTAACAGTCTGGTATAGTTTGGTACAGATCGGATGAAAAATGAAGGCCCTATCGTCTTAACGAGACAAAATATAGAAATTTTTACTAAATCAAGGGCCATAACTCCGCTGTTGCTGGTCCTATATGACTGGTTTTCGAACTCGTCCAAGCTTTCATTGATATTAACTATCTGGTAATGTTTGGTAAAGATCGGATGAAAAATAAAGACCCTATCGTCTTAACGAGGCAAAATATAGCCTTTTTAACTAAATCAAGGGCCATAACTCCGCTGTTAAAAGTCCGATATGGCTGGTTTTCGAACTTGTCTGAGCTTTCATTAATATTAACAATGTGGAAAAGTTTGGTAAAGATAGGATGAAAAATGAAGGCCCTATCATCTTAACGCGGCAAAATATAGCATTTTGAACTAAATCAAGGGCCATAACTCCATTGTTACTGGTCTGATATGGCTGGTTTTCGAACCTGTCCGAGCTTTCATTGATATTAACAATGTGGTAAAGTTTGGTAAAGATAGGATGAAAAATGAAGGCCCTATCGGCTTAACGAGGCAAAATATAGCAATATAGCATTTTTAACTAAATCAAGGGCCATAACTCCGTTAATACTGGTCCGATATGGCTGGTTTTCGAACTTGTTTGAGCTTTCAATGACATTAGCAATCTGATAAAGATCGGATGAACAATGAAGCCCCTATCGTCTTAACGAGGCAAAATATAGCATTTTTAACTAAATCAAGGGCCATAACTCCGCTGTTACTAGTCCGATATGGCTGGTTTTCCTAACTTGTCCGAGCTTTCATTGATATTAACAATGTGGTAAAGTTTGGTAAAGATAGGATGAAAAATGAAGGCCCTATCGTCTTAACGAGGCAAAATATAGCAATTTTAACTAACTCAAGGGCCATAACTCCGCTCTTACTGGTCCGATCTGGCTGGTCTAAAAATTAACACAGACCTAATAACATTATTATTAATATGTCTGTGAAATTAAGTAGTAATTAAAAATTAATGTAAATATATAAAGATAAAACTATTCAAAAATAAGGAATGATATGGTAGTAATATAAACTATATATCGATATTATTGGAATTGCGTACATTTTTAACTATGATGGTACCAACTTGCTAATATGTGTATTTAAGATTTTATTTCAAACACGGGAACCATACAAAGTTAAAAACAGATCTTAGTCGCAGATTATGATTTACTTTCATAATACAAACATGTGTAGAGAAAAACGGTATGAACCAGTATGCTAAAAAATATCACGGTACATATTATTTTGAGGTCCGTATCATAATACACCGACAATACCGTGCAGCACTACTAAATAGCATTGAATGAACAAACGGCACTGAACGAATAAATGACACTGAATCTATAAAGGCATTGAACGATAAAGAAATAAATGGCATTGAATGAATAAAGGTATAAATGACTTTGAATGAATAAAGGTATAATTGAATATATAAAGATATACATGAATGAATAAAGGTATAAATGGCAGTGAATGAATAAATGGCATTGAATCTATAAAGGAATAAATGGTATTGAATGAATAAAGAAATAAATGACAATGAATGAATAAAGGTATAAACGACATTGAATAAATAAATGTATAACGGTATTTAAAGGAATGAATAAAGGTATAAATGGCAGCGAATGAACAAATGGCATTGAATCTATAAAGGTATTAAATGGTGTTGAATGAATAAATCAAGGTACTAATGTTAATGCCAAATAAATATCAAACTTGTTCTACAATAAGAGCATCACCTTATCGGCTTGTCAAGCAGACTAATTCCTGATATATGAATAGAGTTTAGTTAAAACTTATTTACTTTACATTGATTGTAACGAAAGCTCTATGAACTTATTTTAATCACTCTCGATGTCTTCCTGGGTAGAACCAGTACTAAGCAAATGCAGACAAAGCGTCTTGCTCAGGGACACAACACATATGGTAATGGCGGGGATCGAACCCACGACTTTTTGATCATGGGTCACGAGTTTATTGACCGCTCATCAGAAATAGATGCTTTCTTCTTATCAGTCAACAAGAAGAACAGCTGACCAATGCAGCTGATGCTTACTTTCTAGTTTAACTGTTTTATATTGTCTCTTGTACAAACATATATTTTAATGTAGTCTGAAATATATTTGTTCAAGTTCAACATTTCAATTAATATTAAACACCGTATTTTGAAAAATATGGCAACAACATTTTGCAATGCATGGTATTGTGGCATCACTGCAGTACAACATTAACCATTGGTGACATATGTGATTGTTATACATTTCTTTCAAGTAACTTAGCAATATGAAATAGAACAGAAGAGTAGAGCATGTCAGTTTCTTGTTCAGAATGACCTATTAAAAATCAGGTATAACCGATTTTCGATTTAAATTCAATTTAAAATGAAGGATACGAGTTCATTCTCTCCTGCAGTTCTGCTGCCTTGATGTATGCACCCCTTGACTCGGCCAGAGCCTTGCTGTTCCTGTAACATGTGGCTGCAAACAGACAAGTGGACAGATTTATAAACTCTAATATCTAAAGCCATCCCAGATAGAAGGGAAGGATACACAGGAATCGGTGAACTTGGCCTACTCTTATTAACAAATAGATTCCTATGGTTCTTTAACATGCTCGGAGGACAGTTGTTGGTATGATTGCCTGGTTTACATCCCCATCTGACAGGGAGGCCAAGGGATCATATAGGTAAGATGGTCAAGCCTCTCCAAATACCACGCTAATTATTGATGACACAGAAAGTTACTACATATACCAATGTCATAAGTAATAGATAGAGTCTGGTCTCAGCGAGTTGGCTTAGCCCATCGAGGTGTTTAAATAACCAACGAGCTGAGACAGACTCTATCTTTTTTGTAGCATGGTGTACTTAGTAACACTGTGACGTCATCATGACCGTACTCTAAATTCCAATATCCGGTAGTTGTAGTATGGTATAGCCACGCCCCTTTAGTTACCCTAAATTAAACGATTTAATGCTCTGCAATCATCAAAGGAAATGTCACCGACCATCCTACAATGGTGCCATATACTACACAAATAAGGTGGATGTTTAACATACACTGTATCACACAGCAATGTATAGTTAACATAGTTCAGTTATTCGCACTACGGTTTACGCCCTTATACATTGTAACACACAGCAAGGTATAGATCAATTACTTGCACAAATGTTGACGCCCCTATACACTGTAACACACAGCAATGTATATTTCAATTATTCACACCAAGGGTGACACCCATATACACTGTAACACACAGTAATGTATAGTTCAATTAGTCGCACCAACTTCTGCTTATCAACTGCACTGCAATATCATACCTGCTTTAGTATACTCCGACACAGCACCATCTAGATCTGGATTCCACTTAAATAATGACGTTTTCAGGCTGAAAAAAAAAGGAGCTTGTTTATATTCCAGTTATCTATATAATTATTTACAAATTTCAATAAATATTATATCTTTTCAAAATTTGGCCAGTGAGTAAAACCATTAGGATTATTTAATAAGATTGTTTCTTCTTGTTCATCTGTCTAATGGGGATTGATGTAAATGGGGCGACCCATTTATCGGAGTCTATTTTCCAACTGAGCGAAAATAAAAACAATCGCGCAATGTCACACCATGGAGGTCAACACAAACATGCTTCTTACCTGTCTCAATTTTCCTCCAGCGATAATCCAATTCAGTTGCATCAATACAACAAAGTTACCAATAAAAAGTTCGCATCTTTTCAATTTCAAAAGTTCAAAATGCAATGTGTTAGTCAAAATTAGATTAGTTAAAAAAATGACTCCAGTACTCGAGGTAGTTTTGAAAAAGAGGCTAATGACGTCACAAATCTTTCTTTTTTTCCACTGGTGTCTAATACACGCCCAAGAGTTTAAGGCGGATTTCCGGTAATACAGACAAGCGATCAAAATTGCTGAAATTGAGGTAGGTGTTCAACATTGTAATTTTTTTTCTCAAAAATCGGAGAATGGGCTAGCCAATTGACCAAACTGACTATTCCCGGAATTTGAGCATCGACCATCTACGCATGTCTGAGAAATCCTTTCTGCCATATACAATTTGTGTGTGTTGGGGGTTGGGGGTGTGTGTGGGGTGGTGGGGGTGGGACATGTAGACTGACAGGTCAATTATGTTCTCTTCAGGTAAGTCATGATATTTAGATGTTATCGAGTGTTTGTTAATGTGTATTTAAACAATAATTACAATAATATGATAAATAAATAGCATCTCTATCGACGAAATATGTCCACTTTGAGTTTGTTCTTATTTTATAGCACGCCTGCAGTGTAGGTTGCAAGCCTGTACTGCCATGCGTTTTTGCGATAATTCTTCAATTTACCATATTTGTGTCTAGAAATTTGCATTAAATTATTACACATTGTTGTCTATGGGGATTTAGCATGGGTATTTTATGTGAGGTATAATAACTTGATTTATAACATTTTAAATAGGAACAATTTATAAAATAAGTATGCATGACTTGCATAAATAATAACATAGCTTTATTCTGAATTTCATTTCGTTTTTAGCTTGTCAAATAGCTAATCAATCTTTTGATTGTAAACACTGGCTATCGTCTGTCAACGCGATTCATAATCAAGGAAAACTACGCAAAATAAAACTGCCTTCAGATTATTAAGGTTCCTCGAGAACAGGATACTTGAGGATATTTAAATACACCAGCAACTGAATCCACTATGTACAATGATGATGTTTCATTCAAGTCAATTGTTTTAAATAGCTCTAAAGCATATTTAGTATTATTTATTGTTTTTCTGTTTTAATTTCAAGTTACTGTCGTCATATGATATCAAGTGAGACACGTCATATCAAGTGAGCCTACGGGGTTAAGGGTCAGATCAACAACTGGCTGTCCTCTTTCCTAAAAGACAGATTGATGAACGCAGTAGTAGAAAGGGAACACTCCAAAAACCTGCATGCTGAATCCAGAAAACCACAAGGCACCACATTGGGCCCTCTATTGTTCCTTTGTGATATAAATGACCTATAGATACAGTAAAATCCCAAGTCCGACTTTTCGCTGTATAGAGTGATCAAATCTACAGAAGACCAAGTTACTCTACAGAAAGATCTTCAGGACCTAGAAAAGTGGGCGAACACCTGGGGAATGCAATTCAATGCTTTAAAATGTTACATCAGAAATTCTTCTTCACATTTTTACAAACTAGACAAGACCATTCCACAACAAGTCTCTTCAAACCCATATCTCGGACTCACAATTTCAGAAGACCTAAATTGGAAAATTCACTTTAATAACATCAGCAAAAAATCTTATTCAACTCTTGGTTTTATCGAAGAAATCTAAAACAAGAGGCCCAAGAGGGCCTGTATCGCTCTACCGGCTACCCCCGGGGCGGGGCCAAATTTGATCCCAGGTACACCATTTGAACAAAATTGGTAGAGGATCCAAAAGCTGATAAAAAATAAAAAAGGATTAAACCTGTTAATATCTCTTGTAGTTTCAGAGCAGAAGATTTTTGAAGTTCTTCCTTACAACTCTTATGTTGTAACTGATCCAACAAGGGCCCCTAAGCTCCCAAATAAAGAAAAAGAACCAAGGTTTCTTATGAGAAAAAAATAATTGCTGGTTCTGAAACTCGTTATAGGCTTTCATTGATATCAAAAATCTGGCCAAGTTTGGGAAAGATCAAATACAAAATGAAGGCGCTAGGCTGAAAATGGCATATTTCAATAATTCAAGGGCATATAACTCTGGTGTTCCTGGTCCGATATAGCTGGTTTTTGAACTTATCCGAGCTTTCATTGATATTAACAATCTCTTAAAGTTTGGTCAAGACCGGATGAAAAATGAAGGCCCTATCATCTTAACGAGGCAAAATATAGCATTTTTAACTAAATCAAGGACCATAACACCACTGTTATTGGTTTGATCTGGTTGGTTTTTAAACTTGTCCAAGCTTTTATTGATATTAACAATCTGTTAAAGTTTGGTAAAGATCGGATGAAAAATGAAGGCCCTATCATCTTATGAGGCAAAACATAGCATTTTTAATTAAATCAAGGGCCATAACTCCGCTGTTACTGGTCCAATCTGGGTGGTTTTCGAACTTGTCCAAGCTTTCAACAATAATAACAATCTGGTAAAGTTTGGTAAAGATGGGATGAAAAATGAATGCCCTATCGGCTTAACAAGGCAAAATATATCATTTTTAACTAAATCAAGGGCCATAACTCCGCTGTTAATGGTCCGATCTGGCTGGTTTTCGAACTTGTCCGAGCTTTCATTGATGCTAACAATCTGGTAAAGTTTGGTAAAGATTGGATGAAAAATGAAGGCCCTATCGTCTTAACGAGACAAAAGTTAACGATGGACAGATGACGGACGGACGACGGACAACTCGTCATCCCATAAGCTCTGCTGGCCTAAAACTATCCATTTGAATGCAGGATAATAGCTTACAGACATCAACGCCCTCTAGAAAATCCAGACAGGCCGCACGATTCATTACAAGAGATTAAAAAACTTGTGATGAGGGATGTGTAACAAAAATGCTGCAAGATCTGAAACTCAGAAAGAACCCTGCAACATCGAAGGGAATTCAACCGACTGGTATACATGTACAAGATAGTGGGGGGTATGGTACCGGAAATAGACCAGACTGACTTCCTAATCCCACAGAAAGTTAAAAGGCATATAAACGTTAAGCAATATAACGATTACGTAAGCAGTAATAATTGTTGAAAGACGAGTGAATACACAATTTTAAGTGTTTTCAGATTGTGAACTCGCATACTGATCAGTATAAACAAATGTAGCTTGTATGTGAGCAAATGTAGCTTGTATGTGAGCTTGCCCACATGAATATGACATGAGAATGCAGCTTTTTTGTATGTTTGGCACACTTATCGGGTTTTAGACATTACACTTATTAACTGTTGAGTACTAAATCCTATATTGTTTAAAGAATGTCTTAATGCTATGTCTTGATTATATGTGTGGTATTTTGTTATTTAATAGCATTTGATATACTGTTAAAAACAAACCCTGCTTATATCTGTATTATTGTATAGTTGACTACATGTAGTCTCATGGCCTAAAACAGAGTTTTTATGCCTAATGGTTGTTTAACTTGCATGAAACATGCATGTTTTATTAGCTACTCAGATAATTTCAAATTGTCTTAATGTATATCTTAAATGTATACCTAAATGCCATTTTAAATCCAAAAGGCCTTTTGTTTGTTTGTTAAATGGATACTATGTTTTGTCGGAAAAAAGCTTAACGCTTATGTTTATACTGTTTGTACATTACCAACACAAAATAAATATTATCTTTTCTTATCTTATTCGTTTTTCATCAAAACCGTGGTAGAATGGAACCACCTAGACGACAGTGTCATTAGTGGATCTGGATCTGGATAAGTACAATGCAGGGCCTGTTACTGCATACCCTGTGGTGGCAGAGTGTTAAATAGTAACACGCTTGGAGGGCTATTTTAAAGCCTGGTACTGTCTGCGCACTGACTACACTGTCATTTAGATGGTTCCACTTCATTGTAGTTTTTATCAGGGAGTAAAGTATACATGGAGGAGACACGGGTTCATAAACACTCTAGATTATCGATTTATGTTGTTGCGCTAGAACGCCGCCATTCACTATTTTATCGATACATGTAAATCGATCGTTACATTTGAAAAGTTAAAATTTCAGCCAACATCTCAAAATAGGCAGTTTTTACAGCCTCTTTTTTACGGCTTTCTGTTACAATCAACATCAAGAAATTACCTTCTTGACAAAGATAAATATGACTACTATTCACTTTTTATTATTATTAATGCCTAATATAACCCGTAGTCTCGTATCTCGTTTGCAATAGCTATACACTGTCACGATTTTTTATTTGGCGCCGAATGGCGAGTGGCTTTGGCGCTGAATGGCAAGTGGCGCCATCTTTGTTACACGGAACCATCTGGTTAAAATGTGCTTTTATACATGCAAACAAATACACGCTCTGTATCAGAGGAATTGAATGTTGTTTAACGGCTCATCAACACAGTACAGGTTATTTAGAGCCGCCCCAGAGAGAGGGGAAGGATACATAGGAATCCGGGAACCTGCCCTACTCTTATTATCGAATAGATTTCTATGGTTCTTTAACATGCTCGGAGGATAGACCGATGCACGGGACCGCCCAGTTTACGTCCTCATCCGACGGACGAGGCTAAGGAAAAGTGTCTTGCCCAAGAACACACCGAAGGAACTCAGTGGCACCACGGAGGATTGAACCCGGGGCCTCCGGTTACAAATCCGCCGCGCTACCTACTGCGCCACGCCAGCCCTGTATCAGAGGACACCATGTGAATAAATAATATGTATGTTTACATTTCGCACCTTTATTGAGTTTGTAAGTGTAATAATTTACAAGAATTTGCTGTTTTCACACACGCGGGTAACAACGGGAAGTAGTCATTTTCACGCAGTAGTGAAACACACGCACGACAACATGAAATGGCAAAACGGTCTGTGTCTCCTCCCTGTATACTTACTCCCTGTTTTAAAGAAGAAAGAGTTTTTGAATTGCTCTGTGTTACATAATCCGAGCCTTCTCTGACCCTAAAAGCCTTTTTTTAATTATTTTTTTTTTGTGGCTTTATACACAGCCAGATGAAATATCAAAAATCGTAAAAAGGGCTGGTAAGGTCAGAGAAGGCTTGGATTATTTGATGTGGTTTATTTTAAAACATTTACTGTTGTTCATTACAGATCTTTCCACAATATTGATGGCCTCGTAGTCTTTAAAGTTGTTTTGCTTTGTTATTAAGCCAGAATGATACAGATACTGTTAGTCTGTTAGAGACACAGTCACTACACTGACAGTCATGACAGTGGGTGGGGATTTTTAACACGTTGTTTCAATGTTTGATGTCGGCATCAACAGTTACAATTCATTTTAAATATTTTATAATATTGTCAAATATTTAACCGTTAAAGATCTTATATTCTGAGTTGGTTTCGTGTCCTTACCACTTCTCAGCTTGCTGTATATGACCCAAAGCTTCCGATAATTTTCTGTCACTGGACATCTTTTCGCGTCTGCTGTCTGCTGGTAGGGTGCTATGTGAAGATTACACTGTCGTAATAGTCACAAATAACTGGATGACACATCTCTTTTAATACATCTGACAACATAGATTCCCTGCTCTGAGTTAATTAATCCTTTGCAAAAAAAAAGCCTCTTTTTGTCAAGTTGTTTACAATGTGATGAAATTGCATGTATGGCTATATACCCTGTTTATTGTAGTTTAAAAGACGTAAACCTCTGTCAAATAACAAGAGACTCAAGAGGGTCAGTGGACGCTCTACCTATTGACATCAGGCGAGGTGGGGAGATCAATATGGAGGTGGGGGAGGGGGGTGGGGGTGGGGGGGGGGGTCAGATATGGCAGGACTTTATTAATATATCTACAGCCCCTGCCTATATACAGTCCATGAATATGGTTAGTTTTCAAACTTTTCCGAGATTGTATTGTAATGACCTTCTAAGCAAGTCTTGTTAAGATGACACATGAAGAACCCAGAGTTTTAAAAGGAGTGTTAATAGGACACACGGCAATCTAGAAGTTCTAGCTATTAAACTATACGTGTCTCGAATTTATTTATTAATCCAGTATCATTTTGATTGTAAACCTGCTTGCATATAGATGCTTATCCCGTCAAGGACGGGTCCATTTTCCTTCGTACAAATGTATGTAATATTGATATGCTCAACATTATTCAACGGTTCTTTTAATGGGAAAATGTCAAATATACTGTTCTTTATGTATATTAAAGTGAAATAAAATAGCATATATAGATGTACCTTCACTTATATCATGTAACTTGATGAATACTTCCACATACGTGTGAAGCTTCGCAGATTGCACCAGCCGGGTCTGAAACGTTGGTGTCACTATTACAACATTATGTAATGGCTTTTCTCATGTCTAACAAATCTAACAAGGCAAGCCATTCCTTTTAAAATGAAAATTTATTTCATTTTAACAGTAACAACTATCATCTTGTATCGCACATTCACCCACTCCGCTCACTTGATTTATATGCCCCACGAAGGGCGGCACCGTCCGTCCGTCCGTCAGTCAGTCAGTCAGTCCGTGCAATCGTGTCCGGTCAATAACTCTGGCATTCCTGGACGGATTTTCAAATAACTTTGCACAATTGCTCACCACAACAAGACGTTGCTTCAACAAGACGTTGCTTCCCACAACAAGACGACGTGTCGCGCACAAAATCCAGGTCGGTGGCTCCAAGGTCAAGGTCACACTTAGAGGTTATAGTCAGAAAGAAGTGCTTTCGTGTCCGGTTAATAATAACTCCGACATTCATGGACGGATTTTCAAGGTCAAATGTCAAAATCACTTCGGAGGCATTTGTCACTTACAGTGACATTTCTTGTTCTTGCAAATTGTACTCACACTGAATTGACGCACGCATCATGATGGAGTGATAAGATGTACAGGTACAATATACAAGTGACACGTTGAGCGTAACCACTTCATTGACATTGCCCAATATTTGATAGTTGTAATCTGTCATTGTTATATCCTATACAAGCAGTGTAGTTGTCACAAACATGATGGGAAACAGACTCAGGCAGACACGATAAAAGCGATATTATAAAACAAAAAACAGTTTTTATCTGATTTCACTCAATGCATGTGCTAACAAGACAATGGACGACACAACAACATGTCATTGTACCTGTTTATATACAAGAAACACATGTTACGTATAGATGCTCCGATGTGATATTAGCTAGTGGGATTTTTTAATTCTTTCGGAACAAATGTGAGTAGAGACTGTTCTATTCCTACTTAAACGTTATGTAATTGCGATATTACAACATTGACTCTGTCAACTTCAAAGAAAGTAGGGCGAACGATTAGGTCACGTGATTATTCAAACAACTTGGTTAGGACGATGTTTAAAATAAATCCGTTTACGTGATCCGCAAAGATAACATATAGACCTATATTCAATATTTTCAATTTTTTCTATGATTTTTTTTTTTTTAAAGTTATTTTCTGCTATCGAGCTTCGGTTTGAAATGCTTAAGTATATGTATCGATTGAGGGGACCTAAGTACGAATTATTTTGGTATTAAAAATAGTCCCGATTGAAACTAAATAGTTTTCATGCATTATTTCAAATAGTGTAACATCTAATTTGAAGATATTCTGAAAATTATATTTACACAAGAAATAAATATGTTTCAGGCAAAAATATTCCAATTTAACAGATTTACCAAAATTGTGTAATTTAGTAGTATGCAGAGGTATATGTGAATATAAGGAACGATAACTCTGCATGGAGTTTGACGATAGGTAATTCAAAGAAAGCAGACGGTGTATCTGTGTACAATGACATTTTCTTTTGTCAGTACATGAACAGTTTGGCTTTTCCGTCGTGTGTCGGTTTAGGTCAAAACCTTGTCCAGTGGTAATACATATGTCATTAATAATGGAGGATATCCTGAACAATGGAATATTATACATTTATGTGCATTTGTATTTTGTCTGCCAAAAATGTGGCATTAACAACAATACAATATTAGATGGAATAAATATTAAATATCTGGCTGAATGAGGTATCGTTGATCACATAGCTCTCTGATGGCACGATATTATTTCAGTTTCAAAAATGAAGTTTTACTAGCATTCATTATTGTAATATAATGTGTTACACATTGAGATTTAGAAACACTATTTTAGAACGGTAAAATAGGTAAGAACTACCGATAAAAAGCTATAGGAATATAGTGGTATACTAACAAGAATGCAATAATTTAAAATGAATGGGTATCTGAAGTAGAAAGCGTAAAGTTGGTAAAAGGAATATTTTCGGAAAATATTTAGTTATTATGACGCTGCTGTTACCAAACTGCGTTTATGGTTCAATCGTAGGTAATAGCGCATGCAATTCAGTTATGACAAGGCAGGAAAAGAAAGGAATACACATTCAAAATATTAGCAAAAATCTGAAGGGTGCACTTGAAATGATTGATTCGAACAAATTTTTTTAATCTGTAAAACTAAAACGAAAATACCATAACCAGTACTGAGGATGCCAATTGCATCGATATTTTGGTGGTACTTCTGGTGGGTGGGTGTGTGTGGGTGGGGGCGGGTGGGGGGCGGGGTTGGGGTTGGGGGGATATGTTGTTGGTACTTCTGGTGGTGGGGATTGGGGCAAGCTTTAAAATATGCTACTTAAAACCCACGATAACTTCAAGAAATCCTTCAGCACAATAAAGTCACCGATTTTTACATGGATTTTAATAGTTTATTAAGCACGCATATATAGCAAACACGATTCTTACGGATGGTGGGAAGTGTACTGTACTGGTTCTACCCAGGAAAAGTTCTACCCAGGAAAAGTGGGTGGTCTGCCTCCACCACAAAAAATCGACCGTCATATATAATTTTACATGTGTTGAAAAGGACATAAAACACCATACAAACAAACAAACAAACAAACAAACAAAATCAAACATAGTGGTGGGGTTAAAGAACTGGTAAGTGTTTCTCAAAGCAAGAACTAGAGACAAAATACGCTGTGTATAGGGTTTTACGATGCAACAACACAAAAGACATTATGGCGTCGACAAAAATGTACAGTCCAGACTCAGACCCACGAACAAACCTGCCACAACACCCCATTAGTTGCCTATTATGTCATGTAGAAAGCAAGTCCATTGTCTGTATAATGAGCATAATAACAGAAGCTGTCATAGGACAGCAAAGCTCGACTATCAAGTACATTTAGTAAATTAATATGTGCAAAGTGTGAAGAATGATGAAATTAAACTTTATAAGCTTACAGATTCAAGATTCAAGATTCTTTATTAAGTAACGTAAACATTACAATGTTTCTTGTTACGTGATACAATGAATAATATTATATACAACAGTCAGTCATGATAAGTATGTGCATAGACATAAGGCAATGAGCAAAACATCATTTATACGAAAAAGATATACAAACATATATTGAACGTGAGGTTGTACTAAGTACATTGAAAAAAATAGAACAATGCAATGTGTATGTATGTACATATATACATATTGAAATATCATGAAGAACGTTAGAGCATATAGATGTGCAAAAGATGGTGTAGTATTTACTTTAAGTGAGATTTACAGTACATTTTCATGACGATTAACTATGTTTTGTCGAATAATTGTCGCTTGATATACAAATTTACAAAGTTTTGAGATAACAGAAAAACTAACAGACTGCATTAGCTCACAGACCTAATAACAAATAGATTGGACACTATGAAAATTGTGTAAATTTCAAGTGGCACAGTTCGAAAATTTCACAAAATATTTCCCAACTTTAAACACACATATCATGAAGAGTTTTATAGATACAAGTTTCATTTAAGCCAAATACCATCACAAATTTAATTTTCTTTCCAATGATAATATTTTGTTTTCTCTTACATTGAGAGCAAAAAAGGAGTTTGATGGAAACTTTGACTATGTCAAAACATTGATTTTTAAGAGAAAAGCGAAAAATGATGACATTTTAAACTCTAAACATTTTTTTATACAATTTCTTATTTTGAAAATAAACATAAATTATTATAATACCATTTTGCTATTCACTATGAATCTTTTGGATGTATTCTCATCAAAATCGGTGAATAATTGAGAGAGAAGATAGAAGGAAAAGTTAAGGTGCCACTTGATATTTTGGTTACTTCATTGATTAAGATAGGAAGTTTCCTATCTGTTTATTAATATGTCTGTGATTAGCTCAATAAATTTAAAAACGCTTGGTCTAACAAAGTAATGTGATTTAAAGGCATTTGCTGTAGTTTTCCATGCGCAGCTTCTTTGGGCGACTTCGCTTCTAAAACTATTGGATGGATTTTCCTAAAAATTTACTGGAATGTTGCTTTTGATGTCTAGTTCTATTTTTTGTCTTTTTTTTGTTAATTTTTAATTTTTTTATTTTTATTTTTTTATTTTTAATTTTTTGTTTTTGTTTGGTTTATTATCTTTATTTAAATAAAGGCCTATTATTAGATACATACAATAGGAAAAATATAGCATTTTGTAAAAATTCCAACACAATTAAAAAATTTAAGTATAATGGTACGGTTCCAAAAACCAATATTAAATCTCAATATGCATGGTGACCTATAAATTTAATTGAATACATTGTCTAAATATATGTTCAAATAAGTGCCTAGGAAGTTTGAACAAATTCTGTTATTAGGAACATAACAAAAAAGGAAAATATACCATTTCTATATAATTTCGTACAAAACTTGGCCTTTTAGCATAGGGGTAGGGTTTCTAATTCCTTTTCTAAACAAGCATGGGGACCTATCATTTTTATTGCAGATTTTGTTTTTATATATGTTAAATTATGTGCTTAGAAAGTTTAAAAACATTCTGTTATTGGGAACATACATAAAAAAAAGGAAATTGTATCATTATGGGCTAATTTGTGCATAAATTGTGGTAATGGTCTCAACAGATTTTGTAAAAAAATATAGGTTTTACATAAAGATGAGCTTTAAATGTTATTGTAATTAAATGTTCTTTACTTTAATACAATTTTAGCAGAATTGTGACCAATGAATAAATGATAAGACTTCAAAAATATCTTATTTAGCTATTTTATGGACTTGTTCAACTTTTTGGACAGATTGACATGACGGTGGCATTACAAATTATTTTTTTAAATTTTAACAAGCATGGTGACCTACCATTATTTTTGCCTTTTCTGTCTATATATATAACAGACTTACTGTACAAAAAGTTTAAAGAAAATCTGTTATGCAGAAAAAACTATAGAAAATGTCTTTAATATATTGTTTTCGAATGTCAGTGTATGCTAGACATATACAGAGCGATGACGTGCTTATATTCGATCTTAAATATATTTCCGTTAAATACAGTTTCGTACAAACGCTAAGGATCTATTTTTGTTTAAAAAACTTTTTTTTTTAATTTTGTATTTAACCACTTATTGGTATAATTTGCTAATTTCAACAGTTAGGGTTACAGTTACAGATTTATTTTTTATTTGTTTTCCACGCTGATACTAAGTTAACACCACTTGTATATAGCATTATATCCTTAAGACATTGGTATAACAAACTAAATACACACATTTTATTACAAAAGTAAGTCTTAAGGTGTTGAGTGAAAAAGACAATAAATCGAGTGTTGAGGTAGGCATACGCATGTTGGCTGTTGGTATTCCAGCCTGGTTGAGCATTGACAAGCTCACTGCTGCAAGTAGAAACCGTGCCGTGATATTTAACGTACACATATATACACTACTCAACTTTTATAATCGGTCACTTTTCAAAGAATTATATATTGTTAATAATTAATATTTTCATTTGAAATTTTAACTGTCGTCGTTTAACGAATATCGCTAGCGATTTATAGAACTTAATTTGCCTTGATTGGACTAAAGCCTTGTTGATAAACGTAATAAAATATTGGTATGTGTTTCGGTGATTTCCAGTTTTTAGTATTCGTGTTATTTTCAAAAAAACTGAGTGACCAATTATAAAAGTTGAGTAGTGTATTTAGTGTCATTGGTATGCTACAGTCATCTAATATCACCTCATAATATATGGCAGGACTTTATTAATATATCTACAGCCCCTGCCTATATACAGTCCATGAATATGGTTAGTTTCAAACTTTTCCGAGATTGTATTGTAATGACCTTCTAAGCAAGTCTTGTTAAGATGACACATGAAGAACCCAGAGTTTTAAAAGGAGTGTTAATAGGACACACGGCAATCTAGAAGTTCTAGCTATTAAACTATACGTGTCTCGAATTTATTTATTAATCCAGTATCATTTTGATTGTAAACCTGCTTGCATATAGATGCTTATCCCGTCAAGGACGGGTCCATTTTCCTTCGTACAAATGTATGTAATATTGATATGCTCAACATTATTCAACGGTTCTTTTAATGGGAAAATGTCAAATATACTGTTCTTTATGTATATTAAAGTGAAATAAAATAGCATATATAGATGTACCTTCACTTATATCATGTAACTTGATGAATACTTCCACATACGTGTGAAGCTTCGCAGATTGCACCAGCCGGGTCTGAAACGTTGGTGTCACTATTACAACATTATGTAATGGCTTTTCTCATGTCTAACAAATCTAACAAGGCAAGCCATTCCTTTTAAAATGAAAATTTATTTCATTTTAACAGTAACAACTATCATCTTGTATCGCACATTCACCCACTCCGCTCACTTGATTTATATGCCCCCGAAGGGCGGCACCGTCCGTCCGTCCGTCCGTCTGTCCGTCAGTCCGTGCAATCGTGTCCGGTCAATAACTCTGGCATTCCTGGACGGATTTTCAAATAACTTTGCACAATTGCTCACCACAACAAGACGTTGCTTCAACAAGACGTTGCTTCAAGACGTTGCTTCCCACAACAAGACGACGTGTCGCGCACAAAATCCACGCACAAAATCCAGGTCGGTCGCTCCAAGGTCAAGGTCACACTTAGAGGTTATAGTCAGAAAGAGGTGCTTTCGTGTCCGGTTAATAATAACTCCGACATTCATGGACGGATTTTCAAGGTCAAATGTCAAAATCACTTCGGAGGCATTTGTCACTTACAGTGACATTTCTTGTTCTTGCAAATTGTACTCACACTGAATTGACGCACGCATCATGATGGAGTGATAAGATGTACAAGTACAATATACAAGTGACACGTTGAGCGTAACCACTTCATTGACATTGCCCAATATTTGATAGTTGTAATCTGTCATTGTTATATCCTATACAAGCAGTGTAGTTGTCACAAACATGATGGGAAACAGACTCAGGCAGACACGATAAAAGCGATATTATAAAACAAAAAACAGTTTGTATCTGATTTCACTCAATGCATGTGCTAACAAGACAATGGACGACACAACAACATGTCATTGTACCTGTTTATATACAAGAAACACATGTTACGTATAGATGCTCCGATGTGAAATTAGCTAGTGGGATTTTTTAATTCTTTCGGAACAAATGTGAGTAGAGACTGTTCTATTCCTACTTAAACGTTATGTAATTGCGATATTACAACATTGACTCTGTCAACTTCAAAGAAAGTAGGGCGAACGATTAGGTCACGTGATTATTCAAACAAGGGTTAGGACGATGTTTAAAATAAATCCGTTTACGTGATCCGCAAAGATAACATATAGACCTATATTCAATATTTTCAAGTTTTTCTATGAGTTTTTTTTTTTAAAGTTATTTTCTGCTATCGAGCTTCGGTTTGAAATGCTTAAGTATACGTATCGATTGAGGGGACATAAGTACGAATTATTTTGGTATTAAAATAGTCCCGATTGAAACTAAATTGTTTTCATGCATTATTTCAAATAGTGTAACATCTAATTTGAAGATATTCTGAAAATTATATTTACACAAGAAATAAATATGTTTCAGGCAAAAATATTCCAATTTAACAGATTTTACCAAAATTGTGTAGTTTAGTAGTATGCAGAGAAATATGTGAATATAAGGAACGATAACTCTGCATGGAGTTTGACGATAGGTAATTCAAAGAAAGCAGACGGTGTATCTGTGTACAATGACATTTTCTTTTGTCAGTACATGAACAGTTTGGCTTTTCCGTCGTGTGTCCGTTTAGGTCAAAACCTTGTCCAGTGGTAATACATATGTCATTAATAATGGAGGATATCCTGAACAATGGAATATTATACATTTATGTGCATTTGTATTTTGTCTGCCAAAAATGTGGCATTAACAACAATACAATATTAGATGGAATAAATATTAAATATCTGGCTGAATGAGGTATCGTTGATCACATAGCTCTCTGATGGCACGATATTATTTCAGTTTCAAAAATGAAGTTTTACTAGCATTCATTATTGTAATATAATGTGTTACACATTGAGATTTAGAAACACTATTTTAGAACGGTAAAATAGGTAAGAACTACCGATAAAAAGCTATAGGAATATAGTGGTATACTAACAAGAATGCAATAATTTAAAATGAATGGGTTTCTGAAGTAGAAAGCTTAAAGTTGGTAAAAGGAATATTTTCGGAAAATATTTAGTATATATGGCGCTGCTGTTACCAAACTGCGTTTATGGTATTCAATCGTAGGTAATAGCGCATGCAATTCAGTTATGACAAGGCAGGAAAAGAAAGGAATACACATTTAAAATATTAGCAAAAATCTGAAGGGTGCAATTGAAATGATTGATTCGAACACATTTTTGTAATCTGTAAAACTAAAACGAAAAGACCATAACCAGTACTGAGGATGCCAATTGCATCGATATTTTCGTGGTACTTTTGATGTGTGTGTGTGTGGTGGTGGTGGTGGTGGTGGTGGTGGTGGGGTGGGGGGTGGGGGGGGGGGCGGAATTGCATCGATATTTTGGTGGTACTTTTGATGTGTATGTGGGGCGGGGGGTGGGGGGTGGCAATTGCATCGATATTTTGGTGGTACTTTTGATGTGTATGTGGGGGGGGGGATTGAATGCCAATTGCATCGATATGTTGTTGGTACTTCTGGGGGTGGGGAGGGGGAATGCTTTTCAAATATGCTACTTAAAACCCACGATAACTTCAAGAAATCCTTCAACACAATAAAGTCACCGATTTTTACATGGATCTTAATTGTTCTTTAAGCACGCATATATAGCAAACACGATTCTTACGGGTGATGTGAAGTGTACTGTACTGGTTCTACCCAGGAAAAGTGAGTGGTCTGCCTCCACCACAAAAAATCGACCGTCATATATAACTTTACATGTTTTGAAAAGGACATAAAACACCATACAAACAAACAAAAGCAAACATAGTGGTGTGGTTAACAAAGAACTGGTAAGTGTTTTTCAAAGCAAGAAATAGAGACAAAATACACTGTGTACAGGGTTTTACGACGCACCAACACAAATACATTATGGCGCCGGCAGAAATGTACATTCCACAACACCCCATTAGTTGCCTATTATGTCATGTAGAAAGCACGTCCATTGTCTGTATAATGAGCATAATAACAGAAGCTGTCATAGGACAGCAAAGCTCGACTATCAAGTACATTTAGTAAATTAATATGTGCAAAGTGTGAAGAATGAAAAAAAAAAAGGTTAAACAATTATTTTTAAACGTTATAAGCTTACAGAGCATTGACGTGCTTATATTCGATATAAAATATATTTATATTGTTAATAATTAATATTTTCATTTGAAATTTTAACTGTCGTCGTTTAACGAATATCGCTAGCGATTTATAAAACTTAATTTGACTTGATTGGACTAAAGCCTTGTTGATAAACGTAATAAAATATTGGTATGTGTTTCGGTGATTTCCAGTTTTTAGTGACCAATTATAAAAGTTGAGTAGTGTATTTAGTGTCATTGGTATGCTACAGTCATCTAATATCACCTTATAAGGGTTGTTGATAATTGCCGGCTAATTAATGTTGTGTTACTGTTTACATGATTACATATCATTTGTTCAAGTCGTAGTTAATTACTTGTTTACTTGTCTTTGTCATTGTTTTGTATTATGTACATCCTGTCACTTACGAATAGTGATCCAACAAAGTATCTATCACGCGCTTAAAACGTGTTTAGCATACGACAATTTGGGCAACATCAGTTCATCATCATGTCATCTTGATCAGAGTGCGACCCTGTCTTGATTAATGTTGTTTTTTTTAAACACTCGGCATCCCGTTATCTAATCATCATAATAACTTTGTTAAATGTGGCCTAAGTGGGGTAATGGATTCACACACCTTTCCCAACACTAAATGGTTTAAGTGTTCAGTAAATCAAAAACTCAAAGATTTATTCTTAAATGAGTGTTATTCTAAAATAATGAATTAGAGCAACAGCACCTCCTAGCGTTTATTTGCTTTAAAAACTATCTTACCAACATTGCATTTTGTTTGTTAAAGTATATAACCAAATTTAGAACATGAAATCACAGACCCGGCAATTGGAATAAACTCCGTATAATCGTAGAATATGCCAGCTTTGCAAAACGGATATCGGAGGTGTGTTATCTGCTTGTATGCCGCAAAATCAAATTTCAACGTAGTAAATATATCAGTCCAGAATATGTTAAAATACTCAATGTATCATTAACACCAAAAATAATGCAAAGTTTCGAAAATTGTGTGAATTTATTAAAATCATCATGCAGAGTCAAATAGATAATATGCATGTTGTAATATAATACTGTTTGTTTTTGTTTAATTATGAATTTCTTTTTACTTATATAGACTCATTATTTTGCCATACATTTGCCGACAAATAGATGAATAACTCTCCCATATATGTGTATACAAAACAGATCTTTAGTTATATGATAACTGAGGACTACCTAGGAGATCATCTCTTCTCCCAACTATTACCAAATTGCATTACTCTTTTGTAATTAACCATGTCATAGTATATCTATAATATCTGTTTTCTGTTATACTTATGAGCCTCGATGATGATTTAAATGTTCTTATACATACCTCACATATTCATGTAAATGTGAATTGAGATATTGTACTGTATGGTATGGTATTTGCAAATCATTGTTAACAATTATGAATACCGGTAGTTCAAAGCAAATGGTTTTTGCACATGGCTTTTTGTTGATTGTACCAATATCCGTTAAGTAACTTAAATTAGGTGGTATTTGTTTTGTTTCTTTTCAAATGCAAAATAGTTCATGATTTTGATTTTCCAGTATTGGCAATCTAGGTCAACAAATTTGCATAAAAATGCCGGTATGGGCAGTAAAATGTTGTTTTTATGAGGAAACAAAGGTCCTAAATTTGATATTAAAAGGCGAAAATAGTCATAGAAGATAAAAAAAACAACACAACAACAACAAAATAGGAAAAACAAAAACAAACAGCTCTACATGAAACCGTTTTATTAGCTCGATTATTCGAAGAATAAGAGAGCTTATGTAATCACCCCGGCGTCGGCGTTGGTGTCGGCGTCGGCGTCCCACATCAAGGTTTGCGTGTAAGCTGTGTTTGCAAGTCTATATCTCTTACATTTCTAATCCTAGCACAACCAAATGTGTTCATGGGCTTCCTTATAGCATTATCTTAAGGGCTGCATAAGCAATTTTGGTTCCTGTAACCCATGGGCCTTAAAATATGTCTGTTTCACATCAAATTTTGCGTGTAAGCTGTGTTTACAGGTCTATATCTCTTGTATTTCTTGTCCTAGCTGAACTAAATTTTGGAATTGGTTTCCTTATAGTATGTTGTAAAGGGTTGGATAAGTAATTTTGTCTATCTGCAAATTCTTGGCTCACATGGAACCCAAATTGGGATGGCCCATAAAATGTGCAATACAGGCAGATCTAGGTTTACATGTAAGCATGTATATATCTATACTTTTGGTTTGGTATTTGTTATAGCATTATGCATTTTATTACTTCACCCATATTGGGGCATGGGCCCCTCCACCCCCCACCCCCCACCCCCAACAACCCCCTTCACACTTTTTTTTTTTTTTTTTACATATTTCTGTGTTGTTTGAGTCAATTTTTACACATATATATTGCCCTACCCACCCCCATCCCCCCCGCCCCCCCCCCAACCACCACCCCCACTCCCGCCTCTCACCCCGCTCCCCACCTCCCATCCCTACTATTTTTTTTAAAAATTATTTCTGTGTTGCATTTGTCAATTCTTACACATATATGTTGCCACCTCTCCGCCCCGCCGCCCTCCCCCCCCCCACCCCCACCCCCGCCTCTCACCCCCACCCACACTTGAAACTTTTTTTTGTTTTTTTTTACATATTTCTTTGTTGTTTTAGTCAATTCTTACACATATATGTTGCCCCCTCCCCCCCCCCCCCCCCCTCCCGACAACCCACTCCCGCCTCTCACCGCCGCTCCCCCACCCCACCCCCACTTCAAAATCTATATTTTTTTTTTTTACCTATTTCTTTGTTGTTTTAGTCAATTCTTACACATATATGTTTCCCCCTCCCCCCCTTTCTGATGGTATATACTAGCTATAAATTTATTATTCTCTGAAAAATCGAATAGTCGAGCTGCGCTGTTCTCCGACAGCTCTTGTTTTTCTCTCTTGGCACTAGGGCGCTTCCATAGGGTTGACTGTGTATAGCATGTTCATGAACACGAAAGTATACAACTTCTTAACGATCAGTCCGTATTAATCTCTTGGATACAATTACGTTTACAGCTGATATCCCTTGTTTAGCAATGGTCGCATAATGCCAGGGTATTTTGTGAAAAGTCCCTTTTTCGTGATGCTACTACCTCAGTCAATAAAGGTATTGTCAGTTTGTGCGATTAAATTAAATATGAGAACACATTATTGAATTATATACAATAACAAAAGCTAGGAGATACTAATAAACGAATAATCTGATGAAAATGAAAAAATAATAATATTGTATTGAAAATAGATCATGTGTGTGTTAAATGTGTAAAAGAAATTGAAACAAAAATACCATTTTTTTTTTTACATATTTCTTTGTTGTTTTAGTCAATTCTTACACATATATGTTGCCCCCTCCCCTCCCCCTCCCGACAACCCACTCCCGCCTCTCACCGCCGCTCCCCCACCCCACCCCCACTTCATAATCTATATATTTTTTTTTTACCTATTTCTTTGTTGTTTTAGTCAATTCTTACACATATATGTTTCCCCCTCCCCACCTTTCTGATGGTATATACTAGCTATAAATTTATTATTCTCTGAAAAATCGAATAGTCGAGCTGCGCTGTTCTCCGACAGCTCTTGTTTTTCTCTCTTGGCACTAGGGCGCTTCCATAGGTTTGACTGTGTATAGCATGTTCATGAACACGAAAGTATACAACTTCTTAACGATCAGTCTGTATTAATCTCTTGGATACAATTACGTTTACAGCTGATATCCCTTGTTTAGCAATGGTCGCATAATGCCAGGGTATTTTATGAAAAGTCCCTTTTTCGTGATGCTACTACCTCAGTCAATAAAGGTATTGTCAGTTTGTACGATTAAATTAAATATGAGACCACATTATTGAATTATATACAATAACAAAAGCTAGGAGATACTAATAAACGAATAATCTGATGAAAATGAAAAAAAAAAAATATTGTATTGAAAATAGATCATGTGTGTGTTAAATGTGTAATAGAAATTGAAACAAAAATACCATTATTCTTGAAAGGATATGTTTGCTACCTGTAATGTCATCACACTTTTGGAAATGTGTAATTGTGCTTGTTAAAACATATTTGTACATTTGTATGAAATAACATGTATCACATTTATAACTACAACTGAATATATATAATAATAATATATTTGGTCTTAGTTGCATTAACATTAAAAACTGAGTTAATTATAAGTTCACATCTTGCGAACGATATAAACTGTATTTAGGAGTCAGGTGTAACACAAATTAACATACAGTAATAATAAGTAAAGTATACTGTAACAGGTTAATTAACTTGTAACAACAGCGTGATATAATCGTAACACTTTACAGATTCATTATCTTCCAGGTTTTAAAGTTCATTTAAAGAGGCTCTACCTATATCTTTTTGTCCACCAATTAATATAAACTTTACTTAGTTATAAAGAGGACTATGAAAAAGGTAAATGACAATAATTACACCCAATGTAATATGCGTTTTGCTGCGGAAAAACAGGATTGAAAAGATCGGATTTTTGAAATTGTATTCGTAATTGTTTTAGACAAGCCGATTGCGGAGATTTTCCGATCTTATTCGTTTACAATCGGAACTACCTCGTCTGATTAGCGAAGAGTTCCGATCGATTCGTTTGCTATCGGAACTGCGCCGAATAGTTTGTAATCGCATTGCGCATGTCCGAGAAAATCGTAAAAACTCGTAGTTCTCCGGTAGGAATAAACGGCTGGGCAGCATTTTATTCAAGATATTGTTTTGATCATAATTAATAATTTACAGAACTGGAATACGAACCATGTTTCTTCTTAGAATACTCATAAAATAGCTTTGTATACATATAATGCAGTAATATTGAGTATTTAATATTTTACATTAAAAATCGCGTAGATATAGGTAGTGCCTCTTTAAGTCGTACTGAGACATACTATATAGTAGCCCATGGAAAGAGATACATCTTCCACTAGAAAGTTTACAATATGATTAATCTATTAACAATTGTCAATGGTAGTCATTTTCCACATAATGTAAATATATAGTTGTATAAATGATATAGTTAAAAAATCCTGTTATAAATATGTTCGTTATACTGACCCCTCCTAGACATGCAATAACACACTTTATGGTCTCTTAGAAAAAGTGAAATGAAACATTTTACTTCAGATAAATATATCCCTCCTCTTTTGTTTATGTAAACTATGCGTATATAGTTCATGATGCAATGGACATTCTAAAATAAAGTGAAATTCATCTTCGAGGGAGTTACATATTCATCATATCATGTAAATAAAGAGGACTTGAGTTAAGAATCCCAACAACGAACGTGAACTTAAGTCTCCTGCACAAAGTATGGAAAATCTACATTCTGAGCAAATTCATGCCTAAGACTTTATTCAAGGCATGTAAAAGAGGATACAACGCATTTTCATCAAGGAGATCTCAACGTACGTGAGTACTATTATACATCGACAATGCAAGAAGACAGTGCCGGCCACGAGGAATCGTTGCCCAAATGCACACTTCCACTGAGCTGTCATAAACAATTTTAAGTGCACGAATAGATAGTAGCTTTTATGATATCTACTATTGCTTGTGTGTTGTAGCCTTGTTAACAGTGCGTTTAGCTTGATGAAAGTCTTCTTCCCATTTCTCCGGAGTGACATATCCTCGACTACCAAAAATGGCAACAGATGTCAAATGTATTTCATTGAATTCACCCGGATAATGGTACATGTTTTAATAGGCGCTTTTGTATTTTACAATTAAATTACATTTCTCTTTGAATCTAACCCAATCGCAATAAATGACTTCGTGTGTTTCTTATACCACGCTGAAGGTTTTCTGCTCATCGACCTGTTGGCCCCTGTAATCTGCCATGGCGGTATCCTTATTGTCAGCACGTTTATGTTCGTGATGTCACATGGCCTCATTTCTTATCCTTGGAATGTTTTTTTCTTTCGATGCGAGTTTTTTTGGTTGACTGTTAGAATACTACATTCCCTGTTCGACTTTTATATCTTCATGTAGTTTAAATTCGTGTTATTTTACAGCGTTAATTGTTTTGTTCATATACTGTATACGATAAATATAAAAACGAAAAGTAGATCTACACGGACAATCTGACTTGTTTAACGAGTGTCGGATGCTATTTGTGTTACGTTTCCAATTGTATTTTTTAACAACAACAACAACAACAACAATAAAAAGAAGAACAACAACACGGCGTTCTTTTATTTCACCCACAAGTCTTAAGTTGGTTTTACAATTAATAAACAAATAACAGTATTTATTACTATTGAAGGCTGACATATATACACGACACAGGGTGTGTGTGACTCTTTTAACAGCGTAAATGACTGAGTAAACTCAGTTTTCGATATAGGCCTGGCGTTTATATGCGAGGTTCACAAAATAATAAAATAGAATTAAATTAAAGCGATACACTGGACACGTTTCACTTCCGACTGTCTATAGTTGTTTTTTTCTAATGCTGAATACATAGCAACATATATCATATATATACTGGCACACGTGTGAATGATGTATGGTTATATAAGCTACAACTGTTTCCTGAATAGTAGACTCGTCTGAAGGTCACCGATGTTTTCACCAGTATTCAATGGATATCAAATAATTCAGTTATGGTATAAATATGTGGACAGATTAAACGTGTTGTTTTATTCATAAGGAGTGTTGTATTAAATAAGTAACGGACCTAGGACAGTAAGTAACGGACCTAGGACCTAGTAGACATTTTTTACGGTTATTATTGATATAAATAGGTAATATTTGATCATATTTGCATTTTTTTTTAAAATGTTAATCACCAAATTAATGGTAATCCGTTTATTGAACCGCTTAATATGTCTGTGAGTGTCGGGGTGGGCTACCCCCAACAAACCGTACATATATAGATGTAATATGCGTCATGTTTATCTATATATAAAATGTTTTCAAAATATTCACAAAAAAAATGCATTTGATGATTAGAAACTGAAAATGGGGAAAATGGGGATTAGAAACTAATCTGACAATGAAAACTAAACTGAAAATGGGGATTATAAACTAGAAAATGGGGAGTTTATTTTTCGTTCTTTACAATTTCAAAATAAGATTAAAGATACAATTTTGATGAAAGGTGGACTCTGAAATGTTGTTTTTTTCAAACCCCAGCACATACCTCGCATAAAGAATTGTTTAACGAGATAAATACAATGTTAAAATAATCAACATTAAGTAATACTTATATATCATGGAAAAGCTACAGGAATTATCATGTCATGTTTTATCTTCATTTTTGTCAAATGGATGTTTGTAGCAGTATTTTTTGCCTGAAACCATATTAACCTGGTATCTTTTGTATATTTGAAAGGTATTTTGATTAATTTATTCCATTCTCTGTCTATATTTAAACCATATTGCCCCCATTTGGTTATAGATGATGGATGCACATTTGATTTAATAAATGGGACGACAGCCTTTGTGTGCGCTTGTTATATGCGACACTGGTGATGTGCAAATTGGATTTTCTAAATTGACGAAAAGATGAGCGAAATTTTGTTTTTGAATGTAGTTCCGTATCGTTGCAGTCATACCTTCATATTCTAACACATATGAATGTACAGAAACTTTTCGATAAATAGCATAAAAGAGAGAAGATTACCATTTTTATCCATTATCATTTATAAATAAAATACTTTTATCCTACCATCTTTTATAAAAAGCATCTGATCTTCCGATCTTAATGTCTCGCCTTTTGGAGAAAAAAAAAGCGAGACATATAGGCGCCGCTAATGTTGGCGGGCTCGACGGTGTCAACATATTGTATAATAACTTTTTTGTCCTTGGCAGTAGCATGTTCAAATTTCATATATAACCCTCTAGTCATTGCCTTTCCTAATGCCAATAACTTCCAGCCCTTTAACTGACCATGCGACGGAGTCAGTGTCACTTAAATTAATGTACCACCAATATTGTGCGTTCTAATTTGCGTGACGGTACATGTATTTAAGTGGCATTGACTCCGACCCATGGTCAGTTGAAGGGCTGGACGTTATTGGCATTAGGAAAGACAATGACAAGGATGTTATATATGAAATTTGAACAATCTACTCCCTTGGACAAGAAAGTTATAATACAATATGTACCGTTGTTAAGATTTTGGTTTAGGTTTTGGTTAAGGTTTTTGTTAAGGTTTTGGTTAAGATTACGGTTAAGGTTTGCGTTAAATTCTTATAACTTTTTGTTCTTTGGAGTAGAGTGTTCAAATTTCATATATAAACTCGTTGTCATTGTCCTTCTTATTCCAGTTGGAGGGCTGGACATTACTGGCATTAGGAAAGACAATGACAAGGAGGTTATATATGAAATTTGAACATTCTACTCCCTAGCACAAGAAAGTTATAAAACAATATGTACCGTTGTTAAGATTTTGGTTAATATTATGGTTAAGGTTTTGGTTAAGATTACGGTTAAGGTTTGCGTTAAATTCTTATAACTTTTTTGTTCTTTGAAGTAGAGTGTTCAAATTTCATATATAACCCCAGTGGTCAATTTGTTCTTATTCCAGTAAATTTCAGCCTCCAACTGTTGTTGCTACAACTTTCAGCCACTGAAATGACCGGAAGACTTGCCCCTGGATCAAGCAAATAGTCCAATAATATTGATTTATGAATGATATGCTTTGTTCTAAAATGTTCATCACATTTTAATTGTTTATATATGCTGCATGAAGGAAATGAAGAGTATTACTATTTATTGAAATCATTTGAATTAGCATGTATGTTTTATGTAAAAATGCTACTGCATACATTTCTCTGACACCCCTAGATGAAAATGTCATTTCGTGAACTGATAAGTTGACATGTGGTAATTGCAGCAATTATAGAGCTTATGATTTGATACTCCAGTAAAAGTTTATCTAATTAACATGATGATTAAACTGTCACATATAATTACTATTGAAACGGACTGCCATATAAGGACGAATAAAATTATATGTGGGTGCCTATTACAATATTTTATTTTATATTTTGTCTTTTTTTCGCACTATACTTTTATACCCAATAAATAAATAAAGTTAACTATATATTTGTAGATATCATCAGATACAGAACTGATTTTTTTTTGAGGGGTCATAAAATGTTTACGGTCGGCCCCTAAAAACAGGGTCGGTCGGGAAACCGTAACTTCACTTATTATTTTATTTGGCCTAATGAACTTTGAAACAAGCAACAGTTATTGTTAAACATATTTAAAATCATATAATTATATACTATTATTATTTTATCTGTTTATTATTTAATACTCACTTGTAGGGCATGTTAACAAATAACATGCTTCAGTATATCAGACTGACATGTCTGTTTTAACTTTAACCCTATCCTGCTAAGCGGTACTACAACAGCCTTTGCATCCAGTGTAAACCCAGATCAGCCAGCAGTGACCAGGGTTTACACTGTCTGGCTGCTGATCAGTCATTTCCCAAAACAACCCTTTGTATCATAAATGGAATGGTCCAAATTCAAAGAATGGACAGTTCATTGTGCATTCATAGCAGGATAAGGGTTAAATATAATGTTAATTATAGACTTTTGTATGAAATAATTATGGTAAATTGATAATGATGTACAACAGCCTTGTATACAAAGTTTGATATACATTACATCCACTAGAGGAAGGAAGACATTTACACATTTATTCTACCTCCCAGAGGAATAATGATGACAATAATTGAATCAATTATCAGGTGAATTTTTCATTAATACAGGACTATTGTGTTAATCTAGTTACGATAGCTTATTCGCAAACTAGAGTTCCTTCTGCAGAATTTAAATGTTTGAATGACACTTGGGCGGGGTGGGGGAGGGGGCGGTGGTGGTGGTGGTGGGGGCGGGGGAGCGTGGGGGGGGGGGGGGTTGGGAAATCAATCAGATTAATAAGTTTTATTTATGGACAGTGTGCCTTTTATACTGATAATTAGTCTCATTACTGAATATTTACAAATAAGATAATTTCAACATTAGTACACTTTTTATATTTATCTAAATCGAAAAGAGTTTTCATCTATGCATGCATCTGATGCATTCTGGATCAACCCCCATGGCCAGATTAAAATTGGAAGTAATAAGTGTGTAATTGGTTCTGTCTGAAACTGTTGCCATGAACTTTAGATAAACAGCATGTTTTTATTGTTACAGCAGGTGACTATTTATGACTGAACTTCACATTTATAATTGTTAAGAGGGAAACATTCATGATTGAAAAACTATATTTTATAGCAGCTTGGTATTCAAGCATATAATCTACAGTAGATCATGTGTGTTGACTTAATTATGAAACCCGAATATTACCTTTAATTTACAAGCTACTGTAAATGTGTAACTTTCTGGGGGATGGCTTTCATAATCAATTTACATGATGCATGCACTTGATAGGCACATAGCACCCTCGATTTTATCAAGATGAAGTTCTCTTGAAACATGTTTGATGGACTTGTCGCTTTAGGCGAGACACCATGTTGCGCGCAACTCTTGTTATTATACCATAACGGTTGTGTTAAGAACTCTTTCCATGACAATAGTTTTTTTAGCATCTAATAGGATGTTAGGACTTGTGTAAACATCCTTCCAGAATGGATTGCGTATTTCAAGTTACTTCTTACATAAACGTTACCGAATAATAGCATGTTGGTGGTTTATGGATTTCCATACACTTTTTATTCCCAATATTACTTACTAGTATTGTATTTGCATCTTTGTAGCGGAATTTAAGCTAATTTTGATCTACAGAGTTTTCGTGAAAAATGGTATATATAGGTTTCATATGCAAGGTCGGGGTTTTAAAATTCCCATCAATATATTTGTGTATTTGCGTCATGTTTCCATTCCTTGTCGTAAGCCCGTTTATACTGGACCGTCGACTGTTTATGAGTCCAACATTCGACATTAAAGAATTAAGTGGAAATTTGAAAGAAATGTTGATATACGTTGATAGATGGGTTATGCGAACTTCTAATGCTCATGAATATTTTACTCTTTTACAAGCTCCGTTTACTTTCAATTTAACGGGAAACGTCAATATTCACCCATATTAACGTGTAGTAAAGTCATATTGGGTGTGTAATGTATACTCGTTCGTGATTGGTGCACTTTTCTGTTCATGTCAAAGAAAGTATGTCACGTGATGTAAACAATGTTGACTTCATTGTGAACATTCCTATTATGTAATGACAAGTTTTTAAAAATGTTTTTGGTGAAAATTAAATGTTACAACCTATTTTATTCTCTCTAATTTAAAAATCGTATGCAATAAAAAGGTTAGATTTATATTGGGATCTTTTGCGCATAAATATTGCGCTCAGGACTAAAGTCGCGCAATATTAATACGCAAAAGAACTCATGCGTATATCCCAATACAAATCTAATAACCTATAAATATTTTTACTGAATATTTCCAAATACTGGCGCATGCAAATATTCAGGAAATAAATGCAATATATTTCTTTTGTTTTTTGTTTTTAATATTCATATGTACATGATCATCTTTGTGTTATACTAATATTGCCTGTTATTGCTGCCTATTGTAATAGAGGATATGCCCTGCTGGGGATTTCTTTATATACACTGTCCCGTTTATTGGAATGATATAGGGTAAGAGTGAGGTTTGATGTACCCTATGACCTGGTTTATACCCCATGGCTTTTTTTGTCACTGACCGTACAAGTGCGGTACCTCTATTGTCAACACCTGTTATGTTTGTAGTTTCGCAGATTTTGCTTTTTCCGTGTTTGTTAAAATATTTGTGGTGATTTTTTTTTGGTTGAATGTGCTTTGTGAATGCTACATTTCCTGTTTGATTTGTTAATACTTGTATGAACCAATCACACACACAGAATGATACTATTGGAAGAAAATGAAATTCAAGCGATTTACACCTACTCATTTTTTTTTCTCTCTTCAGTTTCCAGGAACACAATGACATCACTCCTTGTGGCAACAGTGTTGGTGTCAATACTGGCTGTTATAGCATCCTTGGAAGGTTTGTTTATTTTTTAGCGTATGTTAGTTGAGTGTCTTCAGTAGCACGAAATACCGTAACTATATCAAAATTTCTTTTATTTTTATAACGACTTATAATGTTTTTCATTTCAATAACAACTTAAGTCCATGCGACTTACATACATAATTATAGGAAACTGTTTGTAATTAATGTTTGTGATTCGTTTATTTAAAAGACTGGATTTTTTCGTTTTAAAGGGACACACGGCAATCTTGATTTTGAAAAACGTACGGCGTTCCGCTAGTTTTTTTTACATATATTGCATTTGTTCAATCATTAATTTTAATTTAAATATAAGAGTAGTATAAAGCAGATTGTGTGCGCGCATTAGTAACTATTGATAATAGGGCACCATTAATATATTTAAACCTATGCTAGAATAAGACGACACAATGACAATTCAAAATTTTATTTAATTATATGCAAACAGGTTTAAAGTCAAAGTCATACTGGATAAATAAATCGAGACACTAATTTCAGTCCAGACTCTACTGTACCCATCTCTTTGAGGCGTCTTATCGAGTTTGTTGGTGGAGGGACGTTAAACCTTAGAACACACACACTTTAAATTCTTGATAAACACGTCAAGATTGCCGTGTGTCCCTCCGAATTTACTCAAAAATTTATTTAATGATATGCAAACAGGTTTAAAGTCAGTCATACTGGATAAATAAATCGAGACACTAATTTCAGTCCAGACTCTATTGTGCCCATCTCTTTGAGACGTCTTATCGAATTTGTTGGTGGAGGGACGTTAAACCTTAGAACTACACACACACTTTAAATTCTTACATTGCCGTGTGTTCCTCCGAATTTAGACGGATTTTGCTAAGATGTCTGTAACTATTTTATTTATTGTTTCTGTCTATTTTTACCCGAATGGCCACCCTTGCATATGGTTCTCGGGATTAAAACAATATGATTCTGTACGATAACGTTATAGACCAGTTCGTAATTTTGAAATTTAAACGGGTGCAAGCTAAACAGGTTTTAAGAAAAGAACCAAAAATGCGAATATAACATATCCGGTTTGAGTGTTTTTGAACGATGACAGTACTAGTACTGTTGGTGTTGTGTGAAGAGATAGGTTACGCCACATACGTGTTTATTTAATTGAATTATATGAATTTTAGTGTGTTACAAGTTTATGTTATGGCAAAAACAGTGACATCACAGAACTTCATAACGAAGTTTAAAAAGAAAATGCTATTTAAGATAAGTAATACACGATTCTTGAAATAAATATTATTTTAAATGCACCTAGCACACCAAGTATTGTTCATGTAAAACAATGCATAACTGTCAACATAGTATTCGTTATAAATGCATTGAAGCGTTTTGATTGATATGTGCATTTGTAATTAAAGACATTTCGTTTCGCATTAACAGAATCTTACAAGTACATAACATATATTGTTTGAATATTAAGTGTGTTTGACTTCATGTATGTACTATTTAAACGTATACAAGTTTAGATTTCGCTTTCAAAACGATTTTTTCCCCAAATAAACGTATATATTTCCGGTAGATGCGTCTTATTGGAGAACTGTAGCACGTGACGACATCGCGAGGTACCTTGACCAAGTTCCTAACACCAACATCGCCAAGAATGTGGTACTGTTCATCGGTGACGGCATGGGGCTCAGCACAGTTATGGCAGCCAGAGTTCTTAAAGGTCAATTACAAGGCAAGACAGGGGAAGAAACGATACTATCCTTCGAGTCTTTGCCAAACGTTGGCCTATCAAAGGTTAATTGAAGGTTTATCAAAAATGAGGTTTATCTGAAACTTTATCATGATCGATGCATTATATATCAATATCACAATGGAAAAAGAGTTGTCTGCTTACGGGTTCTTTGGGATCATCACGTTCAATATGTGTGGCTTTAAAGTAGAATATCACTTAAAGGGGTTGTTGCACTATTCTTGCACCAGCTTAATCATGTAAAAGGGTCTTACAAACCATGGAAAAGGCTGAAAGAATTATCAAAATATCATAATAAATACAGGAGATACGATCTTTTAAAAAATGCAAAAATTCTCAAGCGGAGGCAGCCATCTTGGATCGACGTTGCGTTGTAAACCTTCGCCTCTCACCGCTGCGGGTTCGAATTCCACTGGTAGTTCGACTTGCAAGTGAGGAAGTGTCGATTCTTAGGGATGAAGGGAGGTGTACAGTACTGGTTCTACCCAGAAAAAGTGGGTGGTCTGCCTCCACTACAAAAAAAAGCGACCGTCATATATAACCGTACATGTGTTGAAAATGACCTAAAACACCATACAAACAAACAAAGAAATTGCTTTAATCTATTTATTATCTATTTTCCATATATGGAAAAAGGCGCGATGAAGTCATCATTCAAAGATGGCTGCCTCTGTTGGAGTCTTTTAGCACATTTTCAAAAGGTCATATCTCCTACATCTTTTAAGGTATTTTGATAATTATTTTTAGCTTTTTCCACGGATTTTAAGCCCTTTGAAATAAGATTAGTTCCAGAATAGTGCAACATCCCCTTTAAAGTAGCTATCCCGCCAACAGCAGACACATTTTACAAAATATGTATACCGTTTCTAAGCATATATACTGACGACGAGGTATATATATAATTTACATATTTTGAGAATCCAAACTATAGGCACAGTATAAACGGCTTTAACTAGCCAGGCCAAACCCCAAAATGGAGCGTCGAATTAGTTAACAAGTCATAATTCATTTTACGCATGTTCAATCACGGGTATTTTAAGAACCGACCAGTAAAACAATAGTTTTAATCGCCACAATTAAATTATGTAATATAATATGACCTAAACTCCTGGATAGAGTTTTGTAGCGTAATTTTGACGTTATTTTGGCGGGTTAATTTCTTTAATTAAGCCGATGCTAGATGGCGTGAGAGGTGTTGCATCTTATATTACCTCTCATAAACAGAATCTATAAAACAGAGTCGGCTACCGTTTTCTCTTGTTTGCGTTAAACAATTTTCTTTTCAGTATGTATTTAGTCCTAATTTACAGTCTTACACGTTTACTTTGAATTAAAGGTCTTCATCATGATCCCTGCATTGTTTCAGGTGCCATCTCGCTCACATCAAAAGAGCAGTGGCAGAAAAACAATAAACGTGGCTCCAGCGTAAATGGAGTTTCTACGATAGAAGTTGCAGCAACTCTGCAGTTCAGTGTGAGAAGGTTCTAGGCCCATTTTCCATATTTTATCTCGATGTACATGGAGGATGAGCCTGGCATGTTCATGCCTGTTAGGCGCCATATAACCTTTCATGTGTTGGTGCGCCCTAAAACCCAATTCAATTGAGTTTTAATACGACAACGAACATTCAACAATGGTGTGAACAATTGATAAAAAAAAGTACAAAACGAAGTTTATAACAGACAATTAATGTATTATTATGGGAAAATATCAATATGGAAGTAATGAAGATATGGTGTAAATTAAAAAAATAAATATATTTACTATGAGGATAAATATTTCAGGTATACACGACAAACAAGTAAGTGCCGGATTCTGCGGCTACTGATACGGCCATATATATATATTTACTATGTGGATAAATATTTCAGGTATACACGACAAACAAGCAAGTGCCGGATTCTGCGGCTACTGCTACGGCCATGTTGACGGGCGTGAAGACGCTAAGCAACGTGATTGGTCTAGACAGTTCTGTCACGTATGACGTATGTGAGAACATTCCCGCAGCAAAACTCACCACCATGCTGCATTGGTCACAGGCCGCAGGTTTATAATTTAAATATGTGATTCTATGTAGTTCAATGTAGGAGAGGTATTGTTGTTAGCTGAGCTTGCGCAAATGTACCTCATTGTTTTGTCATGTTGGGCAATGTCTTGGGAAGATATCACGACCAAATCAGTAATTACGTCTATATCACCATGTAAAATGCTTTAAATCACCCATTTATTTTCATGTGTAAAGCCTTAAGCGTTTCTTTATTTGAAAGTATAAACATATTAAAATTATATTTTACTTTCAATACTTGATTTCGCATCCTTTGACGTAACCATTGCATTTAAAAGCCAATAATAACATAATAACAAGCTTCTGAGCACACTAAGCGATAACATACTTCCAGAGTGTTCAGTAATATGCGAATCCACCCTTATTAAGCTCTATATAACGAAGGTATTTAATTACCCGATACGCATCAGTGCTACAGAAAATTTTATTGTATGCTAAATTTGCAAAAATATTTCAAAATCAGTAAGCCATGTGATCATACAATATATATATATATATTTTTTACAGACGTAGCAAGATTCGTGCATACATGTATAATACATATCAGATGCAAAGGATATACAAAGTTATTCGTTTTTCAAGAGCTTGTACTCGAGTTGAGGAATTTAATATTCGTAATCTTTGTATAATTAAAAAGCTACTCAATCATGGTTACCGTTACCATGAATTTCGTAAAACCTTTGCAAAATGTTATTATCGTAACCCTGATCTTCTTTCCAAATATAAAAGTAATTTAAGGACTCTTCTGCGACAAGAACTATCACAACCTGACTTCTATGGTGATGTGATTTATAAACTTCGTAAGATTCTTGGTCATGATCACTTTCATACTATCTTTGTTAAACTTGTTAAAAAGTTTATCAAAAGAGGTTATGATCCTATCATTTTGCAACGTACTGCATGCATGGTGGTGGACCCTTTTACAGCTCGCCACTATGCTTTCCTCTTTAATTGTACGATGACCGGACAGGCTATGGCCCTATGATGACGCCTATCTAAAGCCCATTGGGACGGTGGCGTTGGATGTTTGTCTATGATCTTTCTTGTCGTGCCCTTAATGGTTTATTCTCTTGTTGCTCTGGCTTCTGCCAAGTCATTCAGTACCTTCATTGTGGCTTTCTAGGTTATTGTTTTTTTTGTATTATATTTACACGAGCATATTTGTGTTTTACTTGTATTGCCTATTGATGCTGCCTTGTTGGTTGGAGATTAGATCATGGCTGGGATTTCTTTATTTACACTGTCCTGTTTTAATGGGATGACAATAGGGTAAGTGTGAGGTTTGGTGCACCCTGGTAAAACCGGTTTTGGTAAAACCGGTTTAAACCCCCCAGTGGCCTACTTTGCTACTGATCGTTCGAAGGCGGTAGCCTTATTGTCAACCCTTTTGTGTTTGTGATGTCGTTTGCATTTATTATTACTTTTGCCTTCTTGATTGTCTGTTTGCGTGTTTGTTTCTGTGTTTTGTGGTTGACTGTCTTCATTGAATGCTACTTTCCCTGTCCGATCTTTTTATATTTCGTTACACTGTTTACTTCTTAATTGAGAACGAAAAACAAACAAGCAAACAATCAGCCTGTAACAATACAAAACAAAACAAAAAATATATAGTAAAAATTGCGACATACTTGAACATGTCTCTATTTGCATTCAGAATTCACGGAGAAGGTGACTAAACATGTAGAGATATATTAATGTGTTGGTTGTTGTATAATAGATAACCATATTCTTGCTATGCACATATAAGCACATAAACATCCAATTCAACCAGGATCAAGATTTTCAATATATTGTATTTAATAATTAGTTTATAATTTTGAGATATCTTACATTTAGCAACATGGTTCAAAACATTTTTCCTTGTTTGTTAAAGAATAAAGTTTACTAGTAGTGTACACGTTTGAAAGTATAATGTAAAATATTAACTAAATATAATCTAAAACGCTTATCTCTTATCTGGAATAGTTCCTGAACCTTCAGGGTAAGTTTCCTGATCTGTTTCAGATACCTTTTTTGATCATAATACATTACTTCTAAATATCCAGCGTTCGAAAAATGAAATGAATGCTTATATAGTTTATTACCTCCTGCATGTTAACAGGTAAGTCAACTGGTCTTGTTACAACAACACGCGTAACACACGCGACACCTGCAGCTGCATATGCGAACGTTCCAAACAGGGACTGGGAGAATGACCGAGATGTTCCGTGGAATGCCAATACTTGTTCTGATATAGCTGACCAACTCATTCGTGAAAATCATGATATAAAGGTATTGCTTAATGCTGCTCCATTTAGTGGACTTGCCAAGAAGTTTTTGAAACACTTATTTTCCTACTAGATAATGCATTCGTCAGGTATGGAACTACCGTTTATATACAAATTGTTGGTATCGCTACGGGTAAGATCATTGCACCTCTTGTCGCAGATTTGTTTTTATATTGCTATGAAAGAGATGTCATGTTATTTTTTTCATCAGGTGTCATCGAAGCCTTTGATAACACCTTTCGGTATCTGGATGACATATTTAAGATTGACAACCATTCCTTTCTGCTATGGTTAATATTATCTACCCGGAACAATTTGAACTCAACAATACTAACATTTGATACTGTCACTTATTTTCTGGATTTACTTTTCTCTATTGAAAATGGAGAACTAATAAGCGCATCTATGACAAGAGAGATTATTTCAATTTTGACATTGTTAATTATTCCCTCTTAGACGGGTATATTCTCCGAGCAACTTCTTATGGGGTTTACGCTGCTCAACCATTCGTTTTTCTTGAGCTTGTAGTCGAGTTGAGAACTTTAATAGTCGTAACATATGTATAACTAAAAAGCTACCTTATCCGGCCTACCGTTACTTTTAACTTCGAAATCGTATCATCGTAACCCTGATCTGCTTTTAAAATATAAAACATCAAGAACTCTTCTGCGCCAGTGACATCACAACCTGACTTCTATGGTAACGTGATACAAAAACTTCCTTAAATCCTCAGTCATGGTCATATTATGTAATCTTTATTAAACTTGTTAAAACGTTTATCAAAATAGGTTATGGCTCTATCATTTTGCAACGCGCTGCATCTTTAACGGTTAGCCCATTTGATACTACGTTTGATGTTACCTTAATGGTTTATTCTCTTTTTGCTGTGGCTTCAGCAGAGTCATTGGGTAATTGAATTAAGGCTTTCTATATTGTTTTTTTATATATTCATATATTCATGATCATCTTTGCATTATCCATTCCAAGGCGGTACCCCTATTGGTCCGTTCCATTGCGGTACCCCTATTGGTCCATTCCAAGGCGGTACCTCTATAGGTCCGTTCCAAGGCGGTACCCTATTGGTCCATTCCAAGGCGGTACCCCTATTGGTCCGTTCCAAGGCGGTAACCTATTGGTCCGTTCCAAGGCGGTACCCCTATTGGTCCGTTCCAAGGCGGTACCCCTATTGGTCCGTTCCAAGGCGGTACCCTATTGGTCCGTTCCAAGGCGGTACCCCTATTGGTCCGTTCCAAGGCGGTACCCTATTGGTCCGTTCCAAGGCGGTACCCTATTGGCCACATTTTCGTGTTTCTGGTGTGACACACCTTTCTTCTATATTTCTTTGTAACTGTTGTTTGTATGACTTTGTTTGGTTGACTCCCTTGTAATTGTTGTTTGTATGACTTTGTTTGGTTGACTTCCTTGTAATTGTTGTTTGTATGAGTTTGTTTGAGAGTTTGTTTGGTTGACTTCCTTGTAATTGTTGTTTGTATGACTTTGTTTGGTTAACTTCCTTGTAATTGTTGTTTGTATGAGTTTGTTTGGTTGACTTCCTTGTAATTGTTGTTTGTATGAGTTTGTTTGGTTGACTGTATTCTGTATTGGAGATGTGTTGGGTGCTGGACTTCTTCTTCGAGTCTAAACATGTTTTATGCTTGTCAGTATAAAGTGTTGCTGATCAACGATAACAAAAATACACAGGTAAACTATCTAGATTAGAAGTTTAGGTTTCACATGTGTACCACTTGAAAATGACGCACGTTATATTGGCAAGATTAAACATATTAATATTGTGAATCCAATTAATTTTTAAATATGGCAATTCAATGCTTAGTTTCCACATATTTTTGGTTACACATCATGGTAATATGCAAATAAAACTGTACACAAATCGAACACATTTAGTATCATTCAACTGAGTGAGGAACGTGTGTGTTCCATGTGCTTACTATGAATAATGGTGAACCATTAGACAATTATAATACTGATCAAACATTGATTAACAGCATACATAGACGATTTTAACAATTATCAATATTCATCAACATATTAATACCGATATCATTTTTGCACATTTGCAGGTTATTCTCGGAGGAGGAGGACGAAACTTCCTACCAAACACAGTGCGCAACTACTGGACAAGAAGAATAAGCCGTAAACAGAGGAGCGATGGGCGTAACCTTATACGTGTATGTATTTAAATGAAGCAGTGTAATATAGAAACATATAGTATTCTAAAATAAACTTATCTTTGGAATAAGTTATACTTATGCATAACAGAACAAAACTGATGTTTTCTTTCAGAATAGTATGCAATGTATAAAGTTATTTGAAATAAATCATTATGACCCATAATCAAACATTTCACAATGAAGTCATACATACATGTATACAGTCAATATCTTATTTATATTGTAAATAACACTGAATATAAGGTTACATAAGGTTATATTAGTAATGCTACTACTACTACTAAACTACTACTAACTACTACCAGGCCCGTAGCCAGCCCTGAAATTTAACCGAGGTGAATCCATTTTTGTGGGGAGTGGGGTAGGGTGGGGGGAGTGGGGTAGGGTGGGGTGATGGGGGAGGGTGTCTGGTGGCATTCACCACTCTCGCCAACCGTATTTTGTTATGATTTCATCCATTTTTTTGCTTTTCCTGGACAAAGTTTACAGTTTTAAGCACGACATATTTTGTCAACGATTGATAATACATCGATATTAAAGTTGTTTTTATGTAAAGTATGTACATTCTTAAAACTTAACCGAGGCAACTGCCTCATGTACCTCAGCGTAGCTAAGGGCCTGACTACTAATAATAAATAATAAATAAATAAATAAATAAATAAATAAATAAATAAATAAATAAATAAATAAATAAATAATATGTGTATATTAAGTATTAGATTTATGTTATAATAATAGTTTACTTTAATGATTTTACAGGAATGGGCAAATGACAAACATGAAAAGAATAAAACATACAAGTATGCATGGAATAAAAAATCATTTGACGCTGTAGATCCATTGAAGACCGATTACTTGCTCGGTAACTGTTATGTTTATATTTCGAGGGGTCAGCGCAAAACTATTGTAACTACATATGAATAAAGAAGGAGATATAATAGTTTTGTACTGAGCCCTTGAAATTGTGTGCTTGTCGAAAGGTCTAGCGGCTGTTGTAGTATGTTTTTTAATACAGCTAATAAATAGTTGCATCTGGAATGAAATGCAACAGTTAATTTATTGTCTTAGTACATGTATATATGACATAAAAGGAGGCGTACGGCAATCACTTGCGTATCACGTTAGCTTTTTCTATACTGTAAGACTGTTTAGAATAATATTTGGTAATTTCTGTAATGCTAGTAGTTGAAACTAATTATTTTGGAAGATACTTACAGTTAAATATAATGTTGTTGTTTTTTTTTATTACATAGTAAATTCACGTGTAGATTCTCTCGGGCATCCGTTTAAATCTAGGTCATGAATATTTAATGTGACTTCATCGATCTTTGTCACAGTGTAGCGACTTCGGATTTTTTTTTTAAAAATAAATAAACTATTTAATTTCACATATAGTTCTGTTGCTTACCGTTGCCAACAACGTTGTGTAGTCGAATTTAAACTGCTCTAAAGCAAAGACAAAAATAAATGTTTATGAAATAGAGACGACCAGCAAATATTCAGGGTATAAAACAAATATAAATATGAATTTTGATCGCCGCGATATTTTATGATATTATATTTTAGGTTTGTTCTCCGACAGCCATATGGCGTATGAACTTGAGCGAGAAAAGGATGGTATGTGGGCAGAACCTAGTATCGCAGAAATGACGAAAAAGGCTATACAAATTCTACAAAAGAACAAAAAAGGATTTTTTCTTTTGGTTGAAGGTTACAACATATTTTATAGTATTATACACTCTTGTAAACGTCTGCATATGATTACTATACATACTATATGTCGGTGTTACAATTAAAACAAAAACACAAATATATATCTTTAATGGATACATTCAATGGATGTAATTATTGTTCGAGGCGCTTGTTTCAGCTAAAGGTTATTCAGCAATTACATGAGCAGTTTCGAAAATACGTACATAAATTACACATCACTGGAACTCGAATTGTTTGCGGTAAACAAAAATATCTTATTTTTGAAAATCGGTTAAGAAATAAATATTGTACAGCCAAAATGCTTTTTAGATGGGTCTTTTCCCATGTAAACTCCTTGTTGCTGGGACAGCAGAAAATTAAGAAAAGTCAAATAACTTCAGTTAGCCTTAATACTTTTCTATAAAACTTTCACATGTCTTAATGTATATGTATTTAACCCATTAAAACCATTGTTTGTTAATTATACATATTCGATAACAATACGTGGCAATGATTTTTATTTGTAGTGCAGAATACTTGTGTTGTTTTTACTGATTGACTATATTTAATTTCAGGTGGTCGAATTGACCACGGGCACCATCAGACGTCCGCCAAAAAAGCATTATACGATACACTAGCGTTTGATGACGCAGTACAGACGGCAATGAACATGACAGACGAGAGCGACACACTGCTAATTGTTACAGCCGACCACTCTCATGTCATGACTGTAGCCGGATATGCTGACAGAGGAAATGGAATTCTTGGTAATAGAGTGTTTTTTTTTCCAAATCGATTTTTAGTAGCATATAATATATTATTTTATAGGTAACTAATTTTTGGAAGTTACGTTCTTATCTTGTGACAACAGTGTTAACACTAATCTCCTAGCTAAACGTCAAGATACTGTATGCACCGAAGGACAAATTATTGAGGAGTATGAACCAACCTAGTGTATATGTTTATAACATATTCAGGGCCCCCTATGGCCATTTGTTTCCTTTCGCAATCAATTTCGCCAAATGAAAGAAGTTGGAGCCAAACTGGAGACATTGGAGCCAAAATTGGCTCAAAGATAGCATATAATATTTTCGAAATTATTTGTATGCATTTTTAAATGAAGTATGGCCCATGAATAAAGCAGTTAGTAATGATTATAATCATAAAATTATATTTAAAAAAATGTACTCAATTGTTTACATAAAAATAAAACTTATTAATCTGGAAATGTTTCAGTTTCGAAATAAATACTGTACATGTATACAAGTACAACATCTTACCTAGAATTACACTGATATGGTTTATTTTATCCTGTCAGTTATAATTAAAGCCTAATGTATACTTGACACCAGATGTGTGTATTTCACACCTCATCATGGACAAGTGTAGCCTTCTGGACTAGGAAATAAGAGGTGCTAATTTTGGCAGAGTTATTAGGCGATTAAACAGGAGAAAATTAAGGGGTATGACGAGATTGGAAAGTAATACACAACATCCATGACTGACATTGGATATTTCTTTCGCCAAAGTTATTTTTTTATTGCCACTTTTATTATTTTGTCTCATTTGGCTCCAATTTGCGAATCCCAGAGGAGGCCCTGAATTATTATGTGACAATGATCCTGAAATGATTGGACGTGAAACACGTTATGGCATTAACAAACATAATACATGAACACATTTTTTATTATAATTGTAATAATAATCATTGTATATATTGCTCAGTTTTATCATTGTGTATTACTGGTATTAACTTTCAGACATCGTCCGACCATCACTGGACAAGGACAATTTACCGTATACAACACTAGCATATGCCAATGGTCCTAGTTACGAGGACTCGCCTCGCAAAAATTTGACATTTGTGAATACCAGTAGGTTTTATTCTTTTGTAACTATGTTGTTCTGTTTTACCATTATTTCATTCTGTTGTAACTATGTTGTTCTGTTTTACCATTATTTCATTATGTTGTAACTATATTGTTTTGTTCTACCATTGTTTTTTTGTTGTTGTAACTATGTTTGTTCTGTTTTACCATTATTTCATTCTTTTGTATCTATGTTGTTCTGTTATACCATTGTTTTGTTCGTGTAACTATGTTATTCTGTTATTCCATTGTTTTATTCTGTTGTAACTATGCTGTTCTGTTTTACTATTGTTTTATTCTGTTGTAACTATGCTGTTCTGTTTTACCATTGTTTTATTCTGTTGTAACTATGCTGTTCTGTTTTACCATTATTTCATTATGTTGTAACTATATTGTTTTGTTCTACCATTGTTTTTTTGTTGTTGTAACTATGTTTGTTCTGTTTTACCATTATTTCATTCTTTTGTATCTATGTTGTTCTGTTATACCATTGTTTTGTTCGTGTAACTATGTTATTCTGTTATTCCATTGTTATTCTGTTGTAACTATGTTGTTCTGTTCTACCATTGTTTTTGTTCTTGTAACTATGTTATTCTGTTATTCCATTGTTTTATTCTGTTGTAACTATGCTGTTCTGTTTTACTATTGTTTTATTCTGTTGTAACTATGCTGTTCTGTTTTACCATTGTTTTATTCTGTTGTAACTATGCTGTTCTGTTTTACCATTGTTTTATTCTGTTGTAACTATGCTGTTCTGTTTTACCATTGTTTTATTCTGTTGTAACTAAGCTATTGTGTTCTTTCATTGTTTTATTATTTTGTAACTATGTTATTTTGTTCTTCCATTGTTCTGTTCTTTTATATCTATACTGTTCTGTACTACCATTATTCTATTCTGTTGTAACTATTTCTTTTTCTAGTATTATTCTATTATTTTTAACTGTTTTGGTACACTATGGATACTATTGAAGTACACGCAACGCATCTGAGAGAAACAAAAAGTTACAAAACATGTGTTTTACGGTTGGGGCATATTTACATACATCATTCTATGTATGTTAATAGGGTAAACATATAAAGGACACCGTTTTTTAAATCAGTACTTTTCGCTATTTATCTATATATGAATTATGGATCAATTGTGTATAAGCTATACATTTAAAAACAATAATAGTGCATATCATAAATGCAGACGAATTATTTATATATTTCATTGATTCATATTCATAACACATGGTTAACTTCAGTTCGAATATCTGAAAATAAATGTTTTTAATAATTAATTATGAATTACAGATACATGAACTTTAGCTGTCTATCATTTGATTACAATATATCTATAATACTAAAGAGACGCATCCAAGATGCATGCGATTGAACAAAACCCGATTTATAACGTCAACCGTATTATCGGGTAATTGGTGAAATGGACATGCTTAACACCGCTTATACTACTGTTGTCCTCATTTAACGTCTAACGAATCTAATTCCAGATTATAATTGGCCAGATGTATCAAAAAGGATTCTGCAATTTCAACTAGTTTAATCAACAATGTTTTTCTTCGAAACTAGATCCGATTTATGGTTACAGCCGAGTATGTGCTTTTTTTACCAGTTAATAGTTGAATCTCTTTTTTTTTTTACAGGTGCCGATTCCTATAAACAAATATCTGCAGTTCCCATGGACTCTGAAACTCACAGCGGCGAGGACGTTCCTATATATTCTCGTGGTCCCATGTCACATTTATTGACAGGTGTCAAAGAACAAAATGTCATCGCCTACGTCATGGCGCACGCAGCGTGTGTAGGGGACACGGGTATTTCGTGCACTAGAGGCAGGGCAATTCGGACGAAGAAGTCCCCATCTCAAGGCAACATCGACCAAGAGCCACCGGCCTCATATAATGCAAATACTTTATGCACTAAGAACACTGTTAAAGGAAGTGGGCAATTAGCAGCTCCCAGTTCGTTTGTTTATGTGACAATGTGTCTGTTGATTTATATTGTTATTCAAAGCTGCATGCATAATTTGTAGATTAATTAGATTTTTAAATGGACGTAAATATTTATAAGCCAAAACAAAATGCTCAATATAGGTTCTGGTGTGCAAATCATGCAAAATGTATTCTCATCACGTATATGTAACTGTGTTGGGATGATGAGTGATAATGCATGCATAACCTTTGACTAACAAGTGATACTTCATCAACCGACAACATTTTAGTATAACTTGCCCCATTTATTAGATTGATGATATCTGATAATTATGACGGAATTACTGCTACGGAGACTACGTCCAATGCTAATAGTATTTAGTGCATATACTTGGATGTACTTAGATGTACGTTTACATAACAAGGCACTATTATTTGGAACATTATAGAGACCTCCAAATCTAAATTTATTTCAATAAATACTGAAAAGGAGATCCCTTGGAAGCAGCAAACACAAACAAGAGATACAAATAGCAGACTCGGTGTTATTGAGTCTGTTCATGAGAGGTAATTCTAACCGCTGCAGTGTACAGTACTGGTTCTACCCAGGAAAATTGCGTGGTCAGCCTCCACCACAAAAAAAATCGTGTTGAAAATGACGTAAAAAAACCTACAAACAAACAAACAAATCATGAGAGGTAAAGTGCAACACCTCCTAGCACCGGCTTAAATCGATATTATATATAAGCCACACAGATTGGACTTGATGATCCCAAGGGACCAGTAAGTAATAACCTACAGATTTATAGTCGTGGTGACTTTTTACAGCCGCCACACAGCACTAAACAAACGATCGAATATGCTTAATAGTAAGACTAGCAAAGACCTGACACAAACGTACATAATTATAGCAGGGGATTTTAACCTAGATGTGATTTAACAACAATCGGCAAATAAGAAAAGAAACTTCAAATCAGTATAACCTTACACAAACTGTATATTACTAAATATGCCAACTCATCGATTGACCATTTGGTCTTCGTATTAAACCAACATTAAGAGACACTGAAATCGACCTAAATTTGATTGCCAAGTACAAAGTACCACACATTCCACCGTGGACTTTGGAAACACCAACAATTATTTTTGATCTTTGTAATAATAACAAATCCAGCACAGACCCTACGGTCTTTCAAAGCAAATTTAATGAAATTAAATCGAAATACAGTAACTTTCAACATATCTACACAGATGGCTCTAAAGATGGAGATAAGGTAGCTGCAGCAGCTGTTGTTCACAAACACAGCATAAAGAGCCGCCTGCCTGACAAGTCCTCTATCTTTTCAGCTGAACTTAAGGCAATTGAACTTGCCTTAAATTATATTCAGGAATCTGATGATGACCATTTTGTAATATTTTCTGTTTTCCCTTTCATCTCTTCAAGCACTGGGCAATATGAAACATGATAACCCAGTTGTGCTTCAACTTTTAGAAAAGTACAATTCTCTTATAATTGATAATGTTATTATTTTCTGCTGGCTTCCAAGCCATGTAGGAATACGTGGTAATGATAGAGCTGATAGTGCTGCTAAGGCAGCATTAGATTTACATATAACTAATACCAAATTACCTTATACTGATTTTAAAAGTTGTATTAACACATATATTCGTAACTCTTGGCAAGCCGCTTGGGATTTGTCAGTTAACAATAAACTCCATCCAATTAAACCGTTACTCGGAGAATGGCGTTCTTCTAGTAGACCCATTCGTCGAGAGTAAGTTGTCCTAGCCCGGTGCAGGATAGGGCATACACGTTATACTCATTCATATTTATTACAAGGTGAGCAATTGCCAGAATGTATACCCCGCTTTGCACCGTTAACGGTCAAACACATCTTATTGGAATGTGTAGACTTTGATCCTATGCGTCAAAGGTACTACAATGTTAAAACTATGAAAGAGTTATTTGATACTGTAGATTTTAGTCTTGTTTTAGATTTCCTGAAAGAGATCAGACTATATAAATCATTGTAATGTGTTGTTATATATATTTACTTGTTTATATACCCGTTGACGGGCATTTGTTGATTTACATACATAGTTTGTATTACACCTTATCATCCCTTATTTTTAATAGTTTTATCTTTACATATTTACATTAATTTTTAATTAATACTTCATTTTTCATATATTTTTTTGCGCACAATATGACCTATTTATGTGTCGACGTGCCGTAAAACACCATTCATTCATTCATTCATTCATTCATCGATTGACTTACTTCTACTCGCAAAACTAAATAGATATGAAAGATAAAGAAATGAAGTAATAATTAACAATTAATGTAAATATATAAAGATAAACTATTTACAAATAAGGGATGATACGATAGTAATATAAACTATGTATATAATTTGTAAATCAACAAATGCTCGTCAACGGGTGTATAAACAAGTACGTATGTATAAGAACATATTACAAGCAAGGTTTGACGCAAGCGTAAAATAGCTGCCGAGAGACAAGAAGTTAACATAATAATATATCAAGTCACGGGTGTTAAAACAATATTGAAAAAAATAAATGTTGTCACGGAGACATAAACACGCCACGACCGTTTTTTCTTACATTCTTTCCGATTTTTACCACCAGTTATGTTATTCCTACGAGGCATTTTAAATCAATGTGGGCGACCTCGCTTCTTTCTGTCCAAAAACCTTGACATGCCTTACATATTGATTACAATTACCTTGTAATACGACGTGCTAGAAGTACACATCACCACACAAATACAATTGTTAGAGTGTACATTATTACAACACATATAAACGGTTCACTGTTACCATGTGTAATTATTAAGATTGCGTTATCACTTTTCTATCACTTTTCTCAGGTCGATAAATACACATATTACATAATTGTCTCTGATTTATATATGAAATACTGGGAATAGAAAAGCTATATCTACTCGTTTGCTCTACTCGGCTTTTCCGTCAGTAGCGGAAATGCCAAATGACGTTCCGATTGTTTACGGACGTCTTCATCAGATTCCGTCACTAGGAAATAACGATTACGGAAATTAACGAAGAGTTCCGGTTTCACTTGTTTTGTTTGTATGACGTAACGTCGTCTTGGTCTTGGCGTTCTCGTGCAAACTGGTGTAAAAAGGCGTGAATCATTAGAAATAATAATAAAATATCATTTTAAATTATGTAATATATAGTTTAATAATATATAGTTTTTGAGATACGGAAAATATCTCCCTCGCTAGCGAAATGGCCCCGATATAAGAACTCGTGCTCCGCACTCGTTCTTATATCGGGGCCATTTCTCTACCTCGGGAGATATTTCCCGTATCTCAAAAACACTGGTTATTAAACTCTATATATTATATATTCTGTGATGAAATTTCCCAGATTGAGAAACTCTATAATATATCCCTTCCTTTACTGTGCAATCTCGCATAGTGCGCAAGATAGCGCAATAGCCAAATGTTATGAACTAAACGATAGACGTCACGATATTACGCCACGAATTGACGTCATGATATTTACTCCGCGCTGTCGCCAAAGGAGTGACAGAAGAAGGAATACTTGTGTCAAAAGACGATTGGAAACAAATTCATCCCAGAATATATATTATATAGTTTAATTAACATTTTTGTCGTGATACGGAAAATAATTCACTCTTGAGAAATATTCTTGCGATATAGAAACTCGTGCCAAAACGCACTCGTTTCTATATCGCAAGAATCTTTCTCACTCGGGAATTATTTCCCATATCACTTCAACAATGTTAATTAAACTCTATTTATTTATCATGTAAACTGATTTAAATAGATCGCTAAGATAATTTACATTAAAATGCATTAAAACAACATATCTCATCTGCTACGGTCAAAATATAAATGAATAATTTTGTCAAGGGAAGTAAGTTTGGTGAAAATCTCACGAACGAACTCAATACATACTTAGTTTAAATGCTTTGAATGGTCGTTTACGTCATTTTAGCACATGTTAGGTCATATATGACGGTCGATTTTTTTATTTTTTTATTGTGTGGTAGTGAGGCGAACCCGCAGCGATGAGATGCTGAAAGGAGATCCATTGGAAGCAACAAACACGAACATGAGAGAAAAGCTGCAGCATCGGTTTTTATGGAGTTTGGTCATTAGGGGTAATATAATTTGCAACACCTCTCACGCCCCCTTGCACGGGTTTAAGCGGTATTCTACTTAAAAGCCATAACGAGTAATTACACTACTGATTTGTAGTCGGGCGGATTTTTACGGCCCCACACAGCCCTAGTGTGAATGTCAATAAAAAAAACGAGTCTGCTACTTTATTCACTTGGTGGTGGTGTGTGTGTACGTGTGTTGCTTCCAACAGATCCCCCTTTTCACTATTTATTTCAAACCGCTTGTATGACGCTTGTTATACAAATGTATACAGAAACGAACGTTCATAAAACCACATGTTGTTTACCATATAAAACTATGAGATGATTTCAGGACATTAAACTGAAGATTAAAGACATAAACGTTACTGAAGTAAACGTGATACTCATGGCACGTATGGTGGTGCGTGCCTATCTATATAGTACCACATCACAAGAGCCATGATTCTCGCAGCTAAGATTGTGGTAACTTATCTGTTGTTTGAACTGACTGTACAATTAGTGGTATCGGTTATCACATATCATAATTAAAGTGTTGTTAAATTTAGTACGCATCGCTCTGTCTAATTATATTAACGAAAGCAACGTAATCGTATAGGCCTATGTTATCAAAACGAAAATATTACATAATATGAACTTGGCACGCCTAAATGAGAACGCTTGTTAAAAAACAAAAAACTGCCAGGTTACCATTTTGTAAACTAGTACCGATGTCTCTGATGTTTTTGTTATTAGGTCGTCTACGAAATATTTAATTTCTTTTTCTTTCTTTCTTTCTGTCCTTCTTCTTCTTCTTCTTCTTCTTCTTCTTCTTCTTCTTCTTCTTCTTCTTCAACATAACATACAATCTTTATCTTGTTGCGTTTTTAAATGCACTGAGTATATGACATTTAAAGAAACTATCCCACCAAATAACGGCAAAATTACGCTACAAAACCGTTTATCAAAACTTTATTCAGATGTTCAGGACATATAATAATGTATATTTGCTGATTAAAAGTATAGGTTTATCCACTGATTCTTGAAATACCCGTGATTGAATATACGTAAAAGGATGAGTTCTCTTAATTCAACGCTCCAGTTTGAGGGTTTGGCCTGGTTGGTTTAAGCCGTTTATATTGTGTCTATGTAATTTAGATTCTCAAATTATTTATGTTATGTGTAGAAAATGTAAATGTGTTTATAAGTTTATTTAAGCAAAGGCTAAAAGATTGTTTTACACAAAACTGGTCCGAACAAATTGAAAACTCTACTAGAGCTAGAAGCTATAAACATTTGCTCTGAGTTTGACTTTAAAAGATATTTAGACAAAATTACAATAAACAAGTTTCGCTTTGCATTTACAAGATTAAGAGTGTCATCTCACAGGTTAGAAATCGAGACAGGCCGTTGGCATAAACCAAATAAGACTCCATTAAATGAAAGAAAATGCCAATTATGTAACACTCTAGAAGACGAGTTTCATTTTTTACTCGAATGTCCCCTTTATTCTGATCTTAGGGTACAATATATTAAAGCTTACTATTGGAAACGCCCGAATATACCAAAATTTATAGAATTAATGAAAAATGAAAATGTTAAAACAATAAGAAATATTTCGAACTATACATACAAAGCATTCTTGAAGAGAAATAGTATGTTCTATTTGAATTTGGACAGAATAAGATTTCATAATAATTTTAAAAGTCACTTTTGATTAATTTGATTGAGATTAGGAAGTATATGTTTTTCTATAAGTCCAACATTTTGTTTGCTTACTTATTTATTTATCTATTTATTTTATTTTATTGTGTTAACATAAATGATGTCTTGTTCATGCGTTAATCTACACATCCAATTTCTTGCATTTCGTTTCGGCAAGATCTTAACTTCATGTGTCATGATTAAGGCAAATATAAAAACGAATTGTATATTTCCATGTAATATTGACTAGGACTGTTACCTAGATTTTAACCTCATTGTATGAGGTTAAATAGTTTTGAGTAGTTGTAATGCACTGGGACATCTATTATTATTATAATTATTGTTATCATTTTGTTAATTAAGTTAGTAGATGTATACTGATAGGCCTATGGCTTTTTATATTAATGATAAACTATCTATATATTTGATTATAAAATAACAAATGTGTATTCATCAGATGGACAATAATAAATATATTACATATACTGGTAAAAGGAATGCCAGCAAGCCATTGACTGTTAAATTATAAATATGATGTGTTTTGTATTGTATACTGATAGGCCATTTGGTCTTTTGTATTAATAAAGTTTACATTTTTTATATATACATCGTCGTCAGTAGTTTGAGAAACAGTATACATCTGTTGTAAAACTTGGCAGTTTTTGGCCGGATAGCTACTTTAAGTATAGTCTTTGAACAACCGGGCCATTGTACATGTTGTATATAAACAAATAAATAAATAAAAAATAAATTTTTCACCCCAAAAAGATTTTATATTGTGAAGGGAAGTAAATATCAGGGGGGGATAAGACCTTATCGGACAGGGCTATACTCGAGCTGTGATAATTCTTGTTCTCAGACATCGCTCGAGATGTAACTCGAGATGCAATGGCGGATGTCATGGATGAAACCCCGGTGTCCAAAAAGATGCACTACCCAAGGAACAACTATGTCAACATAGATTTGTTAGTCTTTCAACGATTAAACTTTAATTTAAGGTTAAAACATCTAGTGCATTATTATATCACGTGAGAGGGTGAAGTAAACATCAGAGTTACTAAGTTACCTGCCCTTTGCTTGGGTTGAAAGTCACATCCGCAATGCCTATGTCACGTTGCGAAGACTACCCAAGATACTAACCAGGATACAACTATAACAAAAGTTTGAAAGGACTTGCGTATACATGTCATGAGAAAGTGATTTTTTAAAGTTATCTGCCCTTTGCTTGGAGGGTGAAGGTCACATCCCCATTTCCTATGCCACATTGCTATGTCCGAACCAAGATACAATTATAACCAACGTTTGAAAGGTCTAGCGCATAGAGTTCAAGAGGATGTGACCACAACGCAAAAGTTTAATGTAAACATTATTAAGTTATCTGTTCTTTTCTTGGAGGGTAAAGGTCACAGCTGCATTTCCTGTGTCACGTTACGATGTACTAACCAAGCTAAAACTTTTACCAACTTTTGAGAGGTCTAATGCACATATTTCGTGGCAAATTGACGCAAACGCAAAAGTTGAATGTAAACATTATTAAGTTATCTGCCCTTTGCTTGGAGGGTGAAGGTCACACTGCATTTCCTGTGTCACGTTACGATGTACTAACCAAGCTAAAACTGTAACCAAAGTTTGAGAGATCTAATACAGTTAATGGGAAATTGACCAAACGCAAAAGTGGACTGCAAAACATATTAAATTATCTGCCATTTGCTTAAAGGGTCAATGTCAAGGTCACAGCCACATTTGCTTTATCACGTTGCGATGTATCGTCCAATATACAACTATACGCAAAGTTTGAAAGGTCTAGTGCATACAGTTTGTTAGAAAGTGACTTACACGCAAACGTTGAATGTAAACAGTATTAGGTTATCTGCCCTTTGCTGGGAGGGTCAAGGTCACATTCACATTTGCTTTGTCAACGTTGTAATGTACAACCCAAGAAACAAATATAAACAAAGTTTGAACGGTTTAGTGCATACAGTTTGTGAGAAAGTGACTTAAACGCAACAGTTGAATGTTGACGCCGCCGCCGGAAAAGCAATACATGTCTCCTTTTATCTTCGAAAAGACAAGACAACAAAAATGTATGAAAATATCAAGTTTGATGAAAAAACAGCATTATACAAGACTGGAGTTTACATTTGTTGGGTTACACGTGTACATTTGAACTTTATACAAGGCTGAAGATTACATGTGTTGGTTTACAAATGTACATGTGTACACTATACATGGCTGGTATTTTTGCGTTAATTCATTTCCATACTGTACAGTACAGTGGCGTTCACACAACCAACATATAACTTAGCACTTATTTTGGAAGATGTTTTTATTATACTCGCAACATGTCTTGCATTATCAATAGTGCAACACAGTTTATGCTTCGGATTTATAACCTCTATGTTAGCATGTCCAAGGTGATAAAATATCGAACAGAATATGTCGTATTCACAGAACACAGTCAACCAAAGACACGCAATTACACGGAAAAAGCATAGTATGCGACTTCACAACTTAAAGACACATTTCCCAACTGAATGTAGTCGTTGAAAAACCATGGAAAGCATGCTTTTTAACTGCTTACTTCTCGCTGACTGATTAAAACAGACATTATTTTGAGGCCCAATCACAGTTTTTTTCTTTTCATTTACTATTACCTTAGTTTTTGATATAAAATATATTGTAACTAAAAACACTAGATTGTATATTATGGGGGAGCATATAGTCGCCGCTTTTTCCGTCCGTCCGTGTGTGCGTCCGTGCGTCCATGCGTCACATTTTTTGTCCGGAGCATAACTCAAAAAGTATGCTCGATTAAAATTCATGTGAATGATTAGGACAATAAGACGGAGTGCAGTTCATAGGAACCATAACTCTATCTTCACTACATTTTTTTAATTATCTCCCTGTTTTGAAAAATCTTATCGGGAGCATAATAGAGTTCCTTACGGATTCATTTTGAATAAGGAAGCACTCACACTAAACACTAATTTTTTCTGTGTAACTCATCGGTTCTATCGATTCTCTTGTTGTTATTATTAATATCAGAAAACAAACAACAACATACGAACTAGAAGTGATAATTTTACTGCACCATATACACTGACAGATGACAACGATTTTTGAATTTTGAAGTCCCGAGTTTCTTGTATTTGAGATTTACTAAAACATGGCAGAGAAGTAACTTATAATAGAGTATATTGTGCTAAAAATGCAAAAACTATTAATTGTTAACAGGGGTCTTTTAAGAAAATCCATCTATACATAGTTGTTTTAACATATATACAAGTGCACATCAAATGCAAAACGGTTATAATTTTTACTACATTATTATACAATACTATTGATGTGAACTTAATATCAGAAACAATATCTATTTTTCAGAAATAGTGCCCTTTATATTCGAAAAGTTTAGTACAATTTTACTCGAAGATGTTTTGTTTTTTATGTTAATAAATGTATTCATAGAATTGTCCATTTATCTAAAAATGGCTCACGAGACATCATTTCTAAATAAAGAAAGCCATGTTATCACATCATCCAAAATTCGAAGTACACCATTGTTAAAAAAGGAAGATTTTCTTTATACGCCATGTGACTTCAACACACACACATGATACACATGAAAAGCATGCACGTGAAGTGTAAATTGAAACATGCGGTATGGTGAAACATTCGAATAAACAGTTCATTTGATCGTATTCATATGTTTTTATTCGAATATAATAATAAATTACTCTTGTTTTGCTATGTTTCTTTTCACAACAGTCACTCAGTTGTTTTTAATACATCCAAAAATATAATAGTTTGACAATTAAAACCCGTCAGTGTCACCATACTATAGCATTGAGATAATGCCATTAAAAGAATAGCTTGTTTTTTTTACAATGATTGACTTTAAAATTTAGATGATGTGATAACATGTCGTATTTAATTTTAAAATGATGTCTCGTGTGCCATTTTTAGATAAATGGACAATTCTATGGACAAATTTAATTAACATAAAAAACAAAACATCGTCGGGTAAAATTGTACTAAACTTTTCGAATATAAAGGGCACTATTTCTGCCAAATACATATTTTGTTCTGATATTATGTTCACATCAATAGTATTGAATTACTGTCATCTATTATATCATTGACATTGTTCATGCCTATAATATGCATTTGGATGAAAATTTCAATTAACCATACCCCATCCATTTTGAATTTTCTTTTCAAAGATGGCAGACCAATAGTCCATAATCTGTCGGACAATGAAAACACAACATAAACTCCATATGTTTATGCATGGATTATTCGCAAATCATTTCGAATAAAACTGCTGATCTAATATTTTCTATGTTTTAAATATTGTATCCTGATACCTAACTTGTCTTACATGTTCCTTGGTAGGCTTTTATGACAAGCAGTTACGCAGTTATTTACCTTGTCATTTAACATTGATTACTATGATAAGCATAAAGAACTGTTCATTTAAATTTCAAGCTCCGTTACTCTGTCTCGAAATAAATTCCATTTGGTTTTACTGGCCTTTTTATTGTTTGACTTCTGACAGTATTATGCAATGAATGTTTTTGAGAAAATGATTTCTTAGTGCGATGTAACGCGGAATTATATCATATTTTGTCTAAAATGCCTCAAATTCTAACTTTTAAAAGGATTTGCTTTGTGGTGCGTTTCCGTGAGTATAAAAAGGGTTGACAACAGGTGTATGTCAGTGGCAAAAACCACGTTCATGGATTCGCGGTCTGTTGATAGTTATACCTGTACTTATACAGAAATGTCCATAACTGTATAGTTTTTGGTCACCATTCTTGAACAAGGTCACTATTATCAGTCTTCAGTCCCATACATTTGGGCCAGCACTTCGATTAACTATTTTTATCTCGGGTAAGAACCTTTACATGTTTCATACAGATGCAAACTAACGCTTAAAGTAGCTATCCCGGCAACACAGCCAACTTTTACAACATATGTACACCATTACTAAGCCTACGGATCTCAACCGTCCGATGGGGACGTTAACCGGGCGGTCCCGTGTATCGATCTATCCTCAGAGCACGTTAAAGAACCATAGGAATCTATTCGATAATAAAAGTAGGGGACGGTTCCCGGATTCCTATGTATCCTTCCCCTTTCTCGGGGGCTGCTCTAAATAACACATACTGTGTTGATGAGCCGTTAAACAACATTCAATTCAATTCAATTAAACTTACTGACAACGAGGTATATATATATATATATAACTTACATATTTTGAGAATCCAAACTCTATAAACACAATATAAACGGTTTTAACCAGCCAGGCCACACCTCAAAAACGGAGCGTCGAGTTAAGAGTTACCAACTCATAAAATTCATGCATATCCAATCACGGGTATTTTAATAACTCATAAATAAACCTAAACTATCAATCAGCACATACACATTATTATATGACCTGAACACATGGATAGCGTTTTAGTAAACGGTTTTGTAGTGTAATTTTGCCGTTATTTGGCGGGTTAATTTCTTTAATATATAACGTTGTTCCTGAGATTAGACCAACACCTGTATGTTCAATAAGCAAAACGGCTTGACTCTGTGTAAAGAATCCATATATATTGTTTATATTCACTTTTTTTTTTATTTCTGTGATACATCATACATAGTAAATTAGTTGTTTTTCAGATGAGCTCAAGACGCCGACTGTTTTATTTCAAGCTAGAGGTGTCACGAATAAATCTCCAACAAGTCGTCAAATGGTAATCTTCGGTATCATCGTGACTAACGTCGGTGGAGGGTATGATAGCAGTACGGGGTATTTTATAGCTCCACATTCCGGCACCTATCTGTTTACAGTACAGTTTTGTACCTACAGCAATAAGGCGATGCACTCCCATATTATAGCGGCGGACAACATTATCAGCACGACGGCACATTATAAAACTGATTATTCAGGAACGTGTACGTCAGGTGAAGGGGTGGCCGTACTAAAACAAGGACAGACGGCATTGATCAGTTGTTACAACGCTTCATCAGTAACGGCCATTTATGAGTATGGCAGTCGCTACTGGAATACGTTTAATGGTGTTTTGATTCACACCGGTACGGAATAAACATTATCTCGTATTATATTCATAGTAAAATGTCATTTATCCAACTCTATTGAACTGACAAATTATGGGACATGATGTGTGCTGGAGGAACATGGGGTATGTTCCTCTCATATACATCGTGTGCATACTTACTATATACTTGTTCTTTTAAGCAGCATTAATGTTGTTGCTACATTTGTAACTGTGGGAGGACGAATGGAGGGAACATGGGGTATGTTCTTCTTAGATACGTCCTTTCTTTCTTCAGTTCACTTACCATTGAACAGACACATTATTGGGCATGGCGTGTACGAGGGAACATGTCAACCCTTTTGTGTTTGTGATGTCGTTTGCATTTTTTTATTACTTTTGCCTTCTCGTTTGTCTGTTGCGTGTTTGTTTTTGTGTTTTGTGGTGACTGTCTCCTTGAATGTTGCTTTTTCTGTCCGATATTTGTATCTTTCTTCAGTTTCAATAAGATGCTGTCTTGCCATACTATTTTATATGTTTTTGGTTAACTATTTTGCCTTCAAACTGTGGCAATGTTGATGTTAAACTCTCGAAATTCTAAAGCAACAAACTTTTAATACGTAGTACTCTATCACTTTGTAAGCACTGCTTCTTTTTGTCAAGTGTGCATATCACATCACGATTAAAAGGTTTGGTTGTTCCTTTCAACTTTGTTACATTGTATACACATCCGGATTGGCAGTTACTACCGGTTTGGGTAGTTTGTGTGTTTAGAATCAGCTTGGAATGGAAGGTTTCAATTAGGGTTGTGGCAGCTGGCTCGCAGATTTACTGGCTTTCTGAAGTTTTCCCATTAATAATCACGATTCTACTCCCAAAAGGATTGTGGTATACTTTTGATGAGTATTTGCATGAAGATTTACAATTTGTGATAATTTACTGCCTCTCAGTTTCCTTAGAAATGGATTTTTACATATTACGGAGGCATTATTCTCCTTGTCTTCACTGCATCTGGTTTATTGTTTAATTTAGTTTATAACATGTTTACTTATGACATATTAATAATTTTGTTTTATATAATGACATCACATTGTCTAGGAACAATTTAGCAAATGTGATCTAGCTGTGAATATTGTCATATCACCTTAGGAGCAATTGTACAATCACCAGGCTTTAGCAACTACAACGGCTGCCTCGTCAGGCACGTACGACATGTGTAGCAATGAAGTATTCGTAAATGTAATATGAAGGTTACTTGTTAATTTACAATAACATACAATGGCAACTGTTGTGAAAATAGTAATCATTGTCTATACAAACACATTTAATCTTGCTGTTTGTTGATTCACAAAATACGGAAATATTAATATAATTATAATTATTATGCTTAATTCTCAATAAAACATGAACCGTTCCCTAACTTGTTATTTCAAATATACATACACAGGTGATTGGGATTGGAAGTGTCGAACGTTGCTACAGCGATATCAAATTCTTAAATTACCTGTTTTAAAGGGACTCAAGGCAATCGCGAAGTTTCCACCGCACATTAAAAGTAGTATCTCGATTTATTAATCCAGTATCGTTTGACTTTAAAACTGCTTGCATATAAGAAACATTTTTTTCAATTTTCAATTTTCTTCATTATACTACCATATGTTCAAATATATTATTGGTGCAATATTATCAACAGTTACTAATATGCACAAACACTTTGCTTTATACTATTCTTATAATTAACATTAATGATTGAACAAATGCATGTTATGCAGAAAACACTAACGGGACGCCGTGAGTTTTAGATTGCCATGTGTACCTTTAATAGAAGCATGACAAATCAGGGTGAGTATTTCAACTCAAGTTTGCTATTTCAAAAGTGGCTTCTTCTGGTCAAATATTTGTTTTAATGGAATATCCCTGACAAAATCACGAGAACAATTGAGGCTTCTATTAAAAGAATAATCATTGTTTTATATTTGAACAGTGACATTGCAAAAAGCCCGATTTTCTGCACATAAATAAAATCCATGTGTTCGCTTCATATCTTCCTTAATTAATAGTTATCGAATTGTATATTCAAATAAAATGCACATATCCCAAAGAGAGCTCTATCCTCCGCCGCAAAAGGTATTTCGACTGAAATAGTACTCTTTGAGATTAACCCTCCCAAAAACTTGGACACGAAAGAAATCTAGGTCCGTGTACATGATAGGAGGGCTAATCCCAGAAAGTACGCAATGAACCAAATTGCCTTTTGCGGCGAAGGAAAGAGCTCACATTTTAAGGGTATGTGTGCTTTATTTGAAAAGAAATTCATTAAATATACTGAAAAGAAAAAGAAACGCATAATGGGTATTTCTGCTATATATTGTATATTTAATATGCTACTTATAGGTACAGGGCGACATTAGGCATGTCCTTTCGGAAAGAAGGTTTAAACAACGCCGAACTCACCAATGGTTACCCGTTTAAAGTAACCAACTCTATATCGACTGTACGATATTTCATTCAAAATGACACTTTGACTGCAATAATCTGATAACATTTAGAAACAAAAACCTATACGTTAAAGGGAACACTGTTTTCAAATATATTTAAACATTCAAAGAGCAACACTAATCAATGATCAACATCACCAATGTGCTCCAACATGATCTGTAAATGCTTGTTTTAGTATAACAGCATCTGCAATATTAGATAGAGTATGATATCATAGAGTTGGTTGATTTAAACATCGAGATGGGCGTAGTAGCCCATCTCATCGAGGTGTTTAAATCAACCAACGAGATGAGACGATACTTTATTTGTTTATGTAACATGTCCATTTCATCTGTCTGCCATACTCAACTTCTGATAACTAGTAGTTGGAGAACACCAGTTATTCTGACTGGTTTATTTTCAATTAAATTATTTACAACTGTGCCAATACAAGATAAATGTCTGCGGCCATGCTAAAATGAAACATAGTATAATACATATCAATGCACAGACATTTAACAACTTTTTTTTAAAACATTCGTCAGTAATACAATCGTGTTCTTAGCTCTGAAAAAATAAGATCAAATGCCAGATGTATCTATACACAACAATACTATGTCATTCTACAGGATGCTGCAGTATATAAGTTGACAATATAAGAATCGTTCATGGGTATTCGGTGAAGATAGGGAATTCCAACAAGACGTATAACGCTGTTTCTCAATAAAACGAAGCAAACAGTGTTGGACATTTTCAAAAACTTGAAATCATAATTAAAGAAACAATCAATTTGATGTGTCTCAAATAGTGTACAGTACGATTGTTGCTTCAAGTTAACTATGGCAGTTTTAATAATGTAAGTCGCTATATATAGTATGTGATTTTATCTGCGTAACATACGTTACACATCAATTGTGTTGATTGAGAAAGCTTTTTTTAAAAAAACTAAGTGAAAAATACATATTATTCGGATTCTTTTATGTTATGTGAAACCAACAACAGACCAATGTGAATATAATTCAAAGCAAATAAATAAGAAAAAATAGCAACACTCATTTTATGAACATGTCTGTATCGAAATTAATTGAAACAACAAATACACAAACATTACAATTGTACAAAGCAATTGTTTCTACTTCAAACTAATTGGTTAATACAAAAAATGGAAGACTAAAGATAGACATAAAACAAATAATATGTTTTTTTTGTAAAAAGCAAAAGCTCAATCATTATAAATCAACCTGCGATTTAATCAGCCCATTATGTAACGTATGTTACACAGATACTTGTGAGGGTTTCATGTGTACTGGATTACAGAAGATCGACGAACATCATATTTATACATTTTCATTTCTTGACAAAAGGAACTAAGCATATCTAAACATATTTATCCCACCCCATATCTCCCACCAAAAAAATCAAGACAAATAAAATGAGCAATCCTATACGATTATAGAGTCCATGAATATTTAACATTATTTAAACTTTAGAAATTAAACCAGCCTCTTTTAAACATAGCCCATAAGTATCACAATTGTAATGCATGACTACATATATATGTATTTATACAATGACATATATTAAATGTATAAGCTCGAGTATATCAGTAGTAACGTATGATCATTAATCAACATTTACGTATATGCTGCATACTTGAATTGCAAACCAGTTTTCAAAGTAAGGGTGATCACTTAGGTCATGTATATACTATTATAAATGTTCATCATGGACATGCAGGTACATGAACTACTTATCTTCTGCTATAGTTTACTGTGTTCAAGTGATACTGTACGTTTTTTAAAAGTAACGCGTGTTTCATTACACATGTAGTTCAGTCTGTAGAACTACTATTTATTATTCTTCTTGACTTAAAATAGTTTTTTAGTTTAACCAAACACATTGTCTTTCAGTATGTACATGTTTATATGGTATATGTATATACCGTTGTAATTGCATTGAGTGTAAGGTAACGTGTGTTACATCACGTATGTTACATTTCAGTTTTGTTGATGCATTATTTTGAGAATCACACATAGAACAGGCCAACTACTTATGTCTATGATTAGGGTAGTAAAAGAGTATGAGAGGGGACCTTTGAAACGGCCGAACACGATAAATACGAAATATTGCTGTCTCGGTTTGATTGAGACTGTTCATGAAAGGTAGTGAAATATGCTTGCTACCGTTCACGCCTCGGGTTGAGCAAAACTAAATATTCATAAAATCAATAGTACAGAATTTTAACCATCCCGAAGATGGCGGTGGACATGCTACTTTTACTGTACTTAACATTATTCCATGTCCAGCGGCGTACGGTCCCAGTATCTAAAAAAATGCTATGCCTCGAAGAGCGAAATAAACAAAATGGAATTTATTTGGGATTACGTGGTACCTCCTTATATCCGATGGGAAACCTTATAATAGCGGGATTTTATAATGGATATTTCGATAATAAAACATGTTTAAAAACAGTTGTTATTGAAAAAATGCTATAACCTGTGTTAAATTACCTATTAAATGTTTTCATTTTACAATATGCATACTTTTCAAGCAGAAATTAAAGTTTTATTTCATACCCCAGCCAACCCCGTTTTCGCTTCTTGGAGAAGGGGTTGGATGGGGTATGAAAGTTAATACTCGGAACACGTAATAGGAGCAGCGGTTATGAAGCCAGCGCATCACAGGTAACAGTTTAAAGACTAAATTAAAAAACAACCTTTCATATGAGTGGTTAAACAACATCCGGTGCCTTTATCGGCCGGAGTAGTGGAACCACAGAATCGAAATTTAAGTAAGAAAACATAAACATTTGAAAATTTACCACCGATATCTAAATATAAGTATCGGGCTCAGCGGGTTTTACAAAAACACACCATCATTTTCTGAATAAGCATGGAACGTATGTTACACCCTTAAAATGCATTTATGTCTGTTTTATCCTATTTGCCTATTTTATGAAAAAAATCAGCTGAGCTAACTTTAAGTTCAAATGATAATGTACATGGGTCCTCATGAACATGTTAGGCAATTTGTATGTCTCATTAAGGCTAGGGTGTGTAGTCTATAATACTCTCATGTTATGGTAACGTATGTTTGATTCACTTTGGCGACATTTTTGAAGACACAATTGCCTTAACATATTCTCAGACGTTTTACTTGTAAGTTTAACATGATATTCCAACTATTCCAAATTTTATAATATTTATCTACAATATATGATTCATACGAATTATCTATTTAATTTTCTTATCCAATGACAATTTTTTAAATTGGCGACAGTAACGCATGTTACATTTTAAGATGTTTGACTCATCATAACAAACACAAATGATAATTTTTGGAACAAACTGTTTGTACTCCCACCTTCATTGCAAATATGGTTGTTACTATTACAAGTATACCTACGGCGACAACGATGCACGGTTTTATTGGGAAACAGCGATAACTGTTTTTATCGGAACCGAGGCTCTGCCGAGGTTTCGATTAAACCAGTTATACCGAGGGTTGTAATTTCCCTATCTGAACCGGATACCCATGATTGATTCTTTTTCTTGCATACCATTTACCTTCTGCGTCAAGAACAAAACTTGGCGTCAAAACGAATCAGGGGTGGGTCGGGGAGAGTGGGAGATGTGGACAGGTACAATAAGCAGTATCTTATTCATAAATCTATTCAGCTTTCTTTTTCCATACAAACTGTTTTATGTTTAATACCCCGCAAAGATACATTTACGTTTATTTAATAAAGTAAAACAATTAAAACATAGACAGTGCAGATAAAAACAACACTTTAAATGAACAAATGTCAAAAACTGTATACACTTAGAAAGGAAATCAGATTTTGTGTGAAACAAAACGACATGTTCGGTAAAGTTGATTAGCAAATTTACCGTACTCATAATTTCTTAATCCATCGGGGCGTCCTTGACCGAGTGGTTAGTCTCTGGTTTGAAATCACTTGCCTTTCACCGTTGTGAGTTCGGTCCCTCATGGACAATGAATATTTATATGAGGAAGCTATCCAGCTGGCATGAGGAAAGTCGGTGGTTCTACCCAGGTGACAGCCCGTGCACGAAAACTGCCCGTAGGTGACTTTGGTTCTTCTTTGCAAGCTGGAAAGTCGCCATATGACCTTAGTTGTCGGTGCGACTATACAATCCAATTCAATTTATTTCCTATTCCATGTAATTCGGAATGCGTATTACGTTTAATTGTCTTGACTTACAGCACAAACTAATATAAGCTCAGTGCTAAATTGAAATCCAAACTTGAGTACAGAACACCGAAGCTACCGGAGCTTGTTAGTTGATGTTTGTAACTTCTTATGTGTTGGTATGCAAAGTCCGGTTTGCTTATGTTGTGCTCAATATAGTTTACTTTTTAAACTATTGTCATTAATAAATGTATACATTTAATCAAATTGTTTAAAGGAAGATACGAAATTGGAACAGGACATGAAACATAAACGGAATTCAGACATCCACATACACGAATTCACAAACAACAGAAACATGCAGACATCCACATACACGGATTCAAAAACAACAGAAAAATGGATAAACAGAAACGGAAGTATGATACACCACAAACATACAAGTGTTGACAACAGCGGTACCGCTTTGGAAACGCCAGTGACAATAAGGCCGATGCAGGTTTAAGCCAGATACTAGCGTGTATCAAGGCTCATACTATCCCAATAAAAAGGCACAGTTTAAATAAGGAAACCTCCGTCATGCTATATCCTCTAAACATTTAGGCAGCATTAATAGGCAATAAATGCGTAAAACACAAAGATGATCATGTATATATGAATATAAAGATTGTATTTATATTAAATTATAATTCTGTTCATTTATTACAAAAGTAGTTTAATATATCCATTCAACAAAGGATGTATCTGAGAACATCGTAAAACAGAAATACAAAAAAGGTTCAATATGATAACTTTTCATATAGTATGCCGAGATCGCTAAATTTAGTCAAAGATCTCTATATCACAATTTATTTAGGTGGTTTTATTTTCAAAAGTTCTCAGTTAGCACTCATAAACAGCCAGATTCGTAGCTGGCGCGTGCGTTTGTTTTGTGTAAAGTCGTACACGGCGATATGCAGACTACCAGACTGTTCTATAGATATTCCGTGACTCACTACGACATCGGCAGTCACATTACCGAGGTACCTGTTTAACTGTCGTTTTTACGCACTGTGGTTTACGGGGAAATGTGGTACGCAGTGGATCACTTTGTTTCTTAAACGTTAGATATACCACAAATGAAACAGGGACACACCAGCCTTATAGCAAAATATGACTGTGGTTCAATAGTGGGCCCAATGAAAATAAGTATACAAGTTGAACATGAAATGCAGATTTCACAGAACACAGTAACCCCAAAACACGCAAAACAACAAACTTGAATGGCAATGTTAATAAGGCATAAGACATATGACGTAAAAAACACAAAAATGATTGAGAATAAGGCTACCGCCTTGGAACGGTTAGTGGCAAAAATGGCCGATGTTTGTTTTGTTGAAACTGACCTGAATTTGTTTCCGTTTCAAACGATATTACTCGTATTCAACAGCTGTTTCATATTTTCGACTCCGGCTGAATTTTGATTTTGCCATGCTTTCAAGGTGCAAAGATTCAATTTTACATCGGAACCCAAAACCCATTCCTGACAAAATAAAGTGTTCTTTTAGATGGAACGGCTAGCCTGGGTATGAGCTATGTTTTAATCTGTTTTAACGGAAGTAGCTATAAAAGTCGGTTTTTGGTTGACTGTGGTCCTTGAATGCTACATTTCCTGTTCGACTTTTATATCTACGTACGTTCCTAACGGACGGACGAGGCTAAATTAGTGTCTTGCCCAAGAACACACCTACGACACTACACCAGGTAAGGCTTGAACCGTTTCAAGTCCACTGTGTTATCCAAAGGCCCACGCCACCCCTATACAAGTCAAGGATGTCTAGAAAAGAGATATAAACATGTAACAACAATAAACCGGAACAAACCATTTTCGGAAAATGCATGGGGAAAAGAATATCGCAAGTGTAATTGCGCGTAACGCATGCAGTTTCTCAAAAGTGTACTTACTTCTACATCCCATGCCAAGAAAATAGCAATAAAGACGGATTCACACGCTTGTTATATAACACAGTACCGTGATAAGGTATTACGTTGTTCTAAGTGCATGTGCAGTTCGTGTATCCTTGGCCCTGTTTACATATTGTAGAAAACAGTATTTTTACAATTTCTTCACTTCAAAAGGTAGAAAGAAATATATAGTTCAATTCTATATTCTATAACTTTATTTCTACATGCTACCACCTATAATGGTGAATTAATATTTACAACAGTTTACTAATAATGATAGTGTCTCTCTCACATAACTACTGATCTCTTGTTAGTCCAGGTAAAAGCCAGGAAAAAAAGCCACGAACAATGAAAACCCTCCCTTTTTATAAGGTCCCTTCCAAATAAGGCGTTAGCATGGTCGTAAATATTAGCATGCTAACTCATCAATCTTATAGCATCTACAAATAAGGAATGCTAACACATAAATCATGTAGCATTAGCATTAGCCTGGTTCATAGAGCATCTCCCAAATAAGGGATGCTAACCCATAAATTATGATCATTAGCATTAGCCTGCGTTAGCCCTGTAGAGAGATACACATCTAGATTTATGGTGCTAACCGAAGACAGACATAATGTCCTCAGTAACCAGGCTTGAATACTGGTACCTGTACAAAATTACAACACTCCCCTCTCCCAGGCTTAATGGTCCCCATTAAAACCTTAAATCCCTCTCTTTAAACAAGAAATCAGTACCAACATTCACACTAAATGAAAGAATGTCAAATTACATGTTTAATAAAGTAATAATCAAAGTTGTCTTGTGCAGAATATTCTTACAAAATAAAGCATGCCATATTTGGAGTAAATGAGTAAACGTTTACATGTAACGAACGCAAATTCTTTGTAACATGCATTAAGCTTTACTTGAAATGAATGAACTGATTTGGTGTATGTTTAAAGATATAAAACAAAGCCACAGGAAGCAATATAATAAATCCATGGTATTCTGTGTGTTCCAATGTTCATTCACAATCCTCAAGGCATAAACTTGCCACACTAGTAAAACATTTAGTCCTAGACCTACACATAATTGTTCTCTGTATTTTTAACACAATCACACAAGTGTTCATTTTTGGTTCCATTCTCACTATGTCCTGGTGCCATTTAAATTGAATGAAATTAGTTTAAGTAAAATAACATGTAATTAATACACAAATGACATTAATGATCTTATAAAGATTATATAATTTGGCACAATATTTCGGGTATTAAATTATTGTTAATGTTATCATAGTGATATCTGAAAAGAAATCTGAGATCATTAGAGCACTTTTTAAATCCAATTTTTGTGAATATCACATAAATTCCATACTTTGCGATCACACTATTAAATTCCCATTTAGTGAATATCATTTGTAATTTCCATACTTTGCGAATACCTTAAGACACAACTTGGTATAGAAATATAAAAATATATTCTAAAACAAACTTTCAAGGAATATTGGGTGTACACAATATTCCTAATCCATTTTTTCCACAGAATTAATAGAATATTTTGGCACTACAAAAAAAAGAATATAATCCAGGCTAACCGTCCACTCTGTTCAAGATTTAATCTCAAAATGACCACGCATTTCCTTGTTCATCATGAGTTCTAATGAACTTTCTTTGTCTATAAATGCTTATAATGACAGAAGTTTAACAGTACTCCTATCTTAAGTTTGTATTGTCAACATTGACATGGTTTATGTTGAACTCTGTCTCTGACTTCTGCATTCCTCAAATTTACTGTGAGTTCCCATCTTCAGGTGTTTGGAACTCAAAGGGGCTGCTTACGGTGACTTAACATATGTTTATGTTTCATGGACCAGTCTGGCAAGCTGTTCCCATGATATGGTTTCAGTCTGTCATGATGCTTATTTCAAACCAAAGGTCACTTATTTTCCTGTGAACAATGTATTGTCTAAACATAAGAGCACCTATTCTGGTGTCATAATCCCTCGTTTCTGCCGTTTTGCGTGTTTTTTCCCCAAAGCCTGCCTTGCGATGTTATACATTTTGCATTGTCTATGTATGCCTAACTTTAGTCATGTGCTGATACTAACACTTCTCTTCTCAAAACTCGAGGAAAAATTAACCCTCTTAACCCTCTTTATTGATCATAATGTATCTCTGTATCTCTTAATACACCATAAATCAATTCCAACAAGTCCCAGTGTAACCACATATTTCGCACACTGATGGGAAATAACCTGCAACTGTGTCCCTTGGGTGTCGTTTACTGTCCGACTTGAGCCAGGAGCAATATCAGGATCTTGGTGCTGAAGTTTTGTCATTCTTTCTGGTGAATTGTTAACTGTACAGAAATCTTTTAAGCTGCCTGACACTGTGATGTTTGGGGTGCTGCATTTTCGGACAATGAGCCATCAACTTTGTCAGAATTTATGCCATTTCTATTCTGCCCATTAACATTACTTTCACGAGAAATGAAATTGCTGTCATATAATAATCATTTACTATCAGAACACTGTTGGATACGCAATTGGCTCACGCCACAGCGACTAAATTCCTTGATTCTGAGTAATCCATTGTACAATGACACACTGCAATCCCACGTTTTTACAACAAGAAGTTGCAAAATAAGGAGTATCCCACTCCATAATTCACCTGACCTTAACTTCACACTGGAAATCCTTGCAACTGACGATTTGTCCAAACGTTCAGTCCTCTGCACACTATCCTTTTCTAACAAGGGAACAACATCGTCAAATTGCGCAAAGTCTGCACCCATTACACGGTAATTCCTCCGGAATTGTCTTCCCGTCGTAACACTGACATTCATCTTCTCCGAGGCACAGTTGACAGTACTCCAACAGAAGCATTTCAAACAGTCATGTGTAGTCCATTGTTCATTAATCGTAAAGTTCGTTTAAAGGGAGTTGTTTTACGGGTTTGTCATACTTATTGATAAACACTTTACACTTTCCATTTGTGTCCCTTGTAGTCATATTGAGTGTCATATGACCAAACATATACATCATCTAAAGTTTCAAGTTCTAAACTCTGACCTGTGTTCTGCAAAAATCCACATTCAACGCAAACAGAAGTTGCTTTTGTTTCAAACGAACATTCTGAAACTATACACAAACACATCAGAAGTAACATCAGGATGTTCATGATGATTGTTACAAGTCCGAATTTCAAATATCTGTTTTAAATGTTCCAGCAAAATTTCCTCTTCAGAAATGTGTTAAAGTTCTTATCGCGACGCTGCCACCAGTTTTACAATTTCTTCACTTCAAAAGGTAGAAAGAAATATATAGTCCAATTCTATATTCTATAACTTTATTTCTACATGCTACCAACTATAATGGTGAATTAATATTTACAACAGTTTACTAATAATGATAGTGTCTCTCTCACATAACTACTGATCTCTTGTTAGTCCAGGTAAAAGCCAGGAAAAAAAAGCCACGAACAATGAAAACCCTCCCTTTTTATAAGGTCCCTTCCAAATAAGGGGTTAGCATGGTCGTAAATATTAGCATGCTAACTCATCAATCTTATAGCATCTACAAATAAGGAATGCTAACACATAAATCATGTAGCATTAGCATTAGCCTGGTTCATAGAGCATCTCCCAAATAAGGGATGCTAACCCATAAATTATGATCATTAGCATTAGCCTGCGTTAGCCCTGTAGAGAGATACACATCTAGATTTATGGTGCTAACCGAAGACAGACATAATGTCCTCAGTAACCAGGCTTGAATACTGGTACCTGTACAAAATTACAACAGTATTCTATATTGGTTTTTAGAAAGAGCGAAATATAAATGCCGACTTAATGATCGTGTTTTATTTTTGTTTTGTATTTGCCCCTCAGGTTGTTTCCATGGTTGTTAGAAACATTCAGCAATATACATATTGTTATATATTATTTCTCCTTTAATGAAGCAACATGTATTATGTTAACTATCGTCTTTTTCCTTGGATTTACTCAACTCGATCGCTGTATTGTTAATTTGTTATTTGGTATTTCAAGTTTAGTGGTTATCCTTGAATGTTTACATTTCCTGTTCGACCTTTATCTACTTGTTATGAATAATCACGCTGTATTATTCATATAAACAATTAATTTACATTATACTGCTCTATTCCATAACTTCTTTTCAGAAAAGAAAGGATTTTGTTTGAAGAATAAAACGATAACTTGAATCTATAATTTAAATAAGCAAAAGGACCACACGAGGACAAAATGCAGTGTAGTACAATAACTTGATAGTTACATGCTTTAAGAAAAAATGCCAATCGCAATTTCATAAAACGTCTTAAATTGTCCAATATCATCATGATTATACTGACATAAACAAGTGCAAATTGATTCAGAAAAAAATGTATAATAACTCCACGTAAACATGCAAGTTCAAGGAACGCACGCATACCGTAATAAGTCTAGTAATCTTAAATTCATAAATGCTACCTGACCTGTTTTCGTTTCCGGAGAATACACCACGCGGCTTGCACGTTCACAATGCGGTTAATCACGTGCTGTCTATTTCGTGATATCAAAAAGTAAGTCAGGTACTTTTATATTACTCATATATAAACTCTTAAAAACAATGTCTATAAAAACATCTTTCTTTTAAAGGGACACGTGGCAGTCTTGATTTCCTTTAAAACTCATTATTGTGGTGCGCATATAAATACATATATATAAATCCCGTTAGTGTTTCTACATATCTAGCACTTGTTCAAGCATTAATAATTATTATTAGAATATGTCAAAGCAAACCAACACTCTTGGTTGTATTACACCTATAATATATTTAAACCTAAGTTAAAATAAGAGGACAAATGGAAAACTCTCAGTTTGTGGTATTTTTTTATAAGGAGTACATTTTTACTTTAATTGCTCTTTTATTAGTTATGCGCGTGACTTTTATGATCCCCCATGTGTAAGATTATAAGAATCTTTCATGGGTATCCGGTGAAGATAGGGAATTCCAACCCGAGGTATAAGTGCTTTTTATACACATAAAGACAAGACTTTCCATCCCCCATGGTGAAACATGGATAGCCTTATTCGGTATGCAAGAACAAGCTTTCCATCACCCATGTAAAACACGGAGTACCAAATCCGGTATACAAGAAATTGGTTTTATTACAACAAAAACATGTTGTTTTTTAATCTAACAGATACGGAGATGCACATTTGTATTTATCTATAGTATTCACACTTCAACATGGGTATCGACGCAGTTACAAATCTGAAAATGTTCTTGTTCAATCTAAGTAAACTATGCATGAACTAAAAACAATAACTAGACTGTGTGAAGAACCCTTAATTTAAATTCACAGTTCTATCTCTGTGATATGGTGGCATATTTCTGCCACGAGATAGCTAGATAATCATCATGATTATTTCGAAATAGCAGCATGTACTTTTCGAGATAATAATGGGTTTTCGCGAAAATCTTATAAAATTTGTAACATAAAATTATCTCAAATTCTTTAAGTAATCATGTTAAATGCCACGCTAATGCCCACTTCTGCCATCATGATTCTGGTTTCTAAAGAATTATCACGATACCCGTATCACGCTTTCTTCGAGATAGTGATTGAATTTTCACGAAAATCTCTCAGTTATCTAGTTAAAATGCCGCGATACTACTGATCATGATAGTTCTGGTTTCGCGATAAAGACTGTTATTGAGTTAACTATAAATATTTACGAGATAATAAGGTGAATTTTCATGATATGCAGAATTATTACGAGAACAAAAAAATTTTCAAATGTTTAAGATAAGTCTTACCGCGTAACGTGATGACAGACGTGGGCAGTATCGCAGCAATTAAGTTTTGTTAGATAAAATTGTTGAAAATTAAAGAGAAAAAGTAGCATTATCGCGAAAAATACACGATAAATTATCTAGCTAAGTCGTGGCAGAAATATGCCACCATACTGTGGAAACTAAACTAGAAAAAATGCACAGCGTGAAAGCTTGCTTTGATGCCAACATAGGCGGTGAATCACGAGTATATAAAGCGGGTGCGCATGTGCGTGGTGCGCATTCAGACCGGCGATACGCACGCTTGACGCTTGACGAACATTAAACTGTTTCAGTCTGTTGTGCAGTAATATATTAATATATTTAATAATGGAGTTCCGATATTTATTTACACTCACAATGTTTATTGTCATAAACATGACCGAGGCCAGTAACTTTGAGGAACCAAATTGCCCAAGGTGTTCGAAATACGAATATGAAGAAAAAACTCTCGAACGATTAATCCGCATGCAAAACCAGTGGGAAATAATGAAAGAACAATGGAGTTCATGGGAACAAAGTATGAAGGAAAAAATGCTGGAATTCACCGATAAAATGCTGAAATTCAATGAAGCCGAAGTAGAGAGAGAAAAAATGCAAGACAAACAAAAAGCAGACATCAATACAACGTTGATGAACGTCCATCAACAAGTCAGTCGAATGTCGCAGGACCTGATGGATGAACAAACGGAAATCAATAAAACAGTGCTGAAATATAAAGGTACTATCATCTTTTTTCTGTATTTTGTTAAATATATATTTCTTTATTTATTTTTATATGTTTTGGGGTATTTATGAAAAGCAGTTAAGTCTCAACCTAAGGTCACTTGAACACAATCGGTATTGATAATAGTGTTATTATTCATGAACTTTTTTAAAAAGCTAAAATGTTACAAAATAATTGCAGCTAGAAAAAGATTTCGATGCAGAAAAAAATATATTTGTGCACATTAGATTCTCTACTACAATACTAAGATAACAAAATAGCATTAATACATTATTAAACAAAATATATAAAGAGTAGAACAAATGTGCATACGTTTAAACGTTCAATGCAAAAAAGTGGCTGAAACAAACAACTGTGTCTGACGCTTTATTTATCAATATGAAAAAGCAAAAATAAGTGTTGCATTTGAGTATCGTATTTAACTGGTTTACGTCAATAGGTCGCAGCAAAACAAATAACGCCCCTGAACATGTTATTAAAACATATTCACATATCGGTAGACTTGTCTTTAGTTTCCAGAGTGAGTAAATAAATCTTTTTCTCGGTATCCGTATTATTTTTAAAAGAAAATCAGCGCGGTTTTACTATGAATTAAACATCATAGGGAGGTGTTTTCTGTAATAGTTGGTCAAACCAAGGTTATGGGTTCTGAGAACGCTGGTCAATCTTTATCAGCTGCAGATATTCAAAATAATCCTCACCAACGCCAATGAGTTTCGCCGGTGCGTTCTTTGAAAATACTCGCCGGTGCGTTCTTGGAAAATACAGTTCCCTTTGCCTCGTCCTTTGGATTAGGACGTAACCCGAATCTATTCGTTAACAAATGTAAGGTTCCGGTTCATATATCAGGTCCATGTATTTGCTTCTCCTCTCTCTGGGGCGGCTGTAAATAACCTGTACAGAGTACTTAAATTCAAAAGAAATTGATTACGAAGTCCCTAAACTGTATTCTTCTTTTAAAAATGTCCGTATTTTGTTATGTCGTGTACTTCTTTACACAGGAAAAATGTTGTGACATATGCCACATATGTGTTACTGTCTTATTATTTGCATGTTTCTGTCATATATAAATCATGTTATTTACTTATGTGTCACATATGTAAATGATACATATGTGTCACATATACACTAAACCAAATTGCTAAGTACCTACCTAAGAATATGTCAATAATATTCTCATTCTTCTGTGTATTTTGAGTTTGATTAGAGATACGGTTAAGCTGCAAAATAATGAGTGTAAATCGTCTGCTCTCATTGAATGAACATATTTTAAAACTTTTAAGTCAATGTGTTTTCTTAGAAATAAGTTATAACACTTATACAACTGGGTATATAGAATTTTATTACTTCGAATTAGTGAAGCTTTCGATGTTCCTAATTCTAAAATATGCCAGTTAAAATTATTGTGACATTATGTGTTGCTAGCATACCACTACAAATGCGTTTGCAAAAGAAATTTTCGAAATATTTAATCTTAACTCTGAATTACAGTTACTTGAATTTCAAACAATAATCAATTTAAAGGGACGTAATTTAAGATTATCCGTATTTCATTATTTTATAGACGGAGAATCTGCGATAAATGGGTCAATTTTTTATGTTTTTTTCTATTATTTCATAACAATTTTAAGAATTTTATATCTTTAAGCGATCTTTGACTCATGTTATGTGTTTTATCAACACATTACATGTTTTCATATAAAGGGAGGGTAACTCTCAAAAGATGTAACAATTTAAACAAAAAATAAATGTTTTACAAAATATGGGTCAAAACAAAATACTTATCACATATCTATTCTAAAATATATTTAAAATAAGAAAATTAGTTAAGATACAATAGTGAGTAATTAGGAATTTTGTTCAGCGTATATTTCATTTTAAAATAATACACCTATGCCACATACATTATGAAATGTATACATATGTATTTCATATGAAATTATTATACTTAAAATACATAAAGTATTTATCAGGAAACAAAAACATAGGTTTGTTTCTGGTCTTCCGACCGACCCTATTTTTAAGGCCCCGACTCTAAACTTTTTTTAGGCACAAAAAAACACAAAAACAATAATAATAATTTCCTACCGATCTACCCTAATATTTTGGGGGAAAAGACCAGAAACAGACCTTTTCCTTTTTTGGCCTGAAAAACAATGTAGAATATAGTAGAAAACGTTTTAACAACCTGTTTAAGTTTTAATTTTATTTAGTAAAACATATTTTCATCTGTTAATTTCATATGAAATACATATGTATCACATATGTAAAGGATATGCATTTTATGCCTAGATATTTTTCCTGTGTACTATGTTACCTTGTGTACATCGTTTTGTTCTAAGCTCTTATTTATCTTTAAATAGAATTTAGTTGGATAGAAAATAACGAACATATGGGTAAAGGCCGAACATCAATATAATATATTTTATAACACAACATTGACGAAACATGTGTAATCGATATAAACAGTGATTCATCATGCATATTAAATGAGTTGTTTTATTTATACTTAACAAAATCTTTTCCAGATGAGCTCAAGACGCCGACTGTTTTATTTAAAGCTAGAGGTGTCACGAATCAATCTCCAACAGGTCGTCAAATGGTAATCTTCGGTACCATCGTGACTAACGTCGGTGGAGGGTATGATAGCAGTACGGGCTATTTTACAGCTCCACATTCCGGCACCTATCTGTTTACAGTACAGTTTTGCACCCAACGCAGTAAGTGGATGTATGCCCAGATCATAGCGGCGGACAACGTTATCGGTACGACGTCACATTATGAAGCTGATACTGCAGCAACGTGTACGTCAGGTGACGGGGTGGCCGTGCTTACACAAGGGCAGACGGCATGGATCAAGTGTCATGACGCTTCATCGGGAAAGGTCATTTATCAGACTGACGCTTTCAGCTGGAATACGTTTTCTGGTGTTTTGATTCACACCGGCACGGAATAAACATTATTTCGTATAATATTCATAGTAAAGTGTCATTAATCCAACTATATTGGCGTACATGTCGCTGTGTTACGACACGATAATTAGTTAGTATTGTATAATTTACATGTTTCTGACTTGAATAACATTGATCCATACAGCGTGTTTAGTTGTATGTATACAGCAGTTCAGGTCGTAGACGTGACATATGCTTCTATATCTATTTTAAATGTTTATTAAACACATGTACATGTACATATTACATCATGGAAGATATATCGCTAATTTATGTTAAAGTCAATTTACCATTCATTTATTTATATAAATATTCAAAATACATCATATTATGTCTTATAATATGTTATCATTTGTATCAATTTACCGATGCGTGTACCAACGCAGTATACAAGTCAAAACTCCATCAATTTCCTAATTATAAGTACCCACCTTAGACTATGTCAATGTTACCGATGCGTGTACCAACGCAGTATACAAGTCAAAACTCCATCAATTTCGTAATTGTAAGTACCCACCTTAGACTATGTCAATGTTACCGATGCGTGTACCAACGCAGTATACAAGTCAAAACTCCATCAATTTCCTAATTATAAGTACCCACCTTAGACTATGTCAATGTTACCGATGCGTGTACCAACGCAGTATACAAGTCAAAACTCCATCAATTTCGTAATTGTAAGTACCCACCTTAGACTATGTCAATGTTACCGATGCGTGTACCAACGCAGTATACAAGTCAAAACTCCATCAATTTCCTAATTATAAGTACCCACCTTAGACTATGTCAATGTTATTCTCATTGTGTATGGATATGCGGGTGAACAGCAAAATGGCGAGTTTAATTCGTCTGCTCTGATTGCTTTTAAAACTTTCATATCGATGTGTTTTCTTTGAAATAAAGTTTAACACGTGTACAACTGGGTACATAGGATTTTGTTAAGTATACCGACGGTCAATGAAAATACCCCATTCAAACAGGTTTATTTTAAAGGTTCTGAAAAACTTGAAAAAATATGAAATAATTATCAAAATGCCATGAAAAATAAAAGAGATATGTCGTATTGAAAATTTGCGAAGAAACATAAATGGAGGCGGCCATCTTTGAACGATAACGTCATCGCGTTTTTTACCATATATGGCAACATGTCTTTTAAAAGAAAAGAAAATCACTGCAAATGAAAAGTAAGCATACAATTTATACATTTTACCGGAGTACCCGGATTCAAGCCTCTTCGGGGCGGATTTATAACCGTAGGCCCCGGGTTCAATCCTCCGTGTTGCCACTGAGTTCCGTCGGTGTGTTCTTGGGCAAGACATTTTCCCTAAGCCCCGTCCGTCGGATGGGGACGTAAACCGGGCGGTCCCGTGTTTCGGTCTATCCTCCGAGCACGTTAAAGAACCATAGGAATCTATTCGATAATAAGAGTAGGGCAGGTTCCCGGATTCCTATGTATCCTTCCCCTCTCTCTGGGGCGGCTCTAAATAACCTATACTGTGTTGATGAGCCGTTAAACAACATTCAATTCAATTCAAGCCTCTTCGGCGCCACTGAGTTTCGTCGGTGTGATCTCGATGTGGCATTATATTTTCCCGTAGCCTCGGCCTCCGGATGGGAACGAAAAGCAGACGATTTAACGTATAGGAGTCTATCCTCCGAGCACGTTAAAGAACCAAATGAATATATCCGTTATTAAGAGTAAGACAGGTTCTCAGATTCCTGTGTATCCTTCCAAATTATTTTTCAGGTCAACCTAATACCTAAGTCCAGATAAGTCATGCATACAAATCTAGAGAAAACCTACCATTGTCTTGAAATGTCATTTTTGCACATAACTCTGAGTTAAAGGTGAATCACGTGATAAAATGGCGGGGTAGAAGGTGTTTTTTGCGCTCCGTGTTTTTTTGTGTTTACCTTGTACATATATCAGTGGATAGTAAGGAATTATGCCTCAAAACGCATAGGTGTGCTTATTAAAATGATCAAGCATAAATAGTTAGGACACATTTATTTAGAATGCGTGCTCATCCACTGTATTTACTCTTAGTAGCTTTTGTATCCTAAATATGTATAATGTAACGTTGTATATTCCACTGAGCAGAAACACACTTATTATAACATTTTGTTTGTATTTGTCATCTGAATACTTTTAGCGGTTCTTCAATTCAAATGATCTAACATAAATCGGTAACAAACCTGGTGTATTTCTTTTTGCGCATTTTTACTATAAATACTTATAGCAGAAAACCACCGAGTCGAAAAACACTTCTTTGTGTGTGTTTTGCTATTTTTTTCTAGTTGTTCTTTCCATTACTTCTAATGGTTACTTGTTTTTGTAAGGTTCTTTCAATTTTCTTCTTTCTTCATTCTCTCGCTCTCTATATACTGTCCCCTCTCTCACTCACCCCAATTCAATATTTCCATCAGAGTATTTTGCACCATCACGGCCCAGTGCGTGTAGGCGTATATTGTGTAACGGTATTGTACCCTCATAGGTAATTATATAGGTTCTTGGCGTGCACGCATTGAGTTGTTATGCTGCAATATTAGAGGTGCTTTGTTTGATTACTATATGCACAGGTGTTTGCTTTTTACTTTATCAATATTGTTCAAGCGTAAACTATACCACTGTACTGTATATTGTAGTTGTTTAGTGTTAATTATGTCGAATTGCGGTCGGAGAGCATGGAGACACTGTGTTATTGTTTTTTTGTTTGTTTGCTTTTCTAGTCGCCGGTGGCCATTCACCATATATATTATATTTGTGTTGTAGAACATAATGGGTATTGATGTGAGGTGTGGAGAATGGCCATAACAAATTTAACCCGGTCGCAAAGAGAATGTATTTTCTCTGTAAACCATTCAAGTTTTTAAGTTGCTTACTTAAAGGTATATTGAAATTGTTTCGATATATAATAGCTATTATTGCAGGCGTTTCTAAATCGCTCTCAAACCTGGAATTTTCTATTGTTATTTTATTATTAGTTATTATGTCGGGCGACGTTGAAATGAACCCAGGTCCTGAAAATGCGATCGATTAGCATAGCCTTTCTATAGAAGGCAAATGCAAAAACTTATTTCAGTTTATAATGTTAAAAATGGAACCGTTCCGAATTACATTTCAAACATTTTCCCACAGCTAGTTGGAGATGCTAGCGCATACAATCTCAGAAATAACGATAACTACGCCACTATTGCTAGGAGAACTGAAATATACAATAAATCGTTTGTTCCTTCCTCTCTTAAACTATGGAATGACTTGTCAATAGAAATACGAAACTCTGAAAGTATCGCAATTTTTAAGAGAAGACTATTAACATCTGTATTTTTTAGTACAAAAGTTCCACCATACTACTTATGTGGACAAAGATTATTTGCCATTTTACATGCCAGAATGAGGAATTTTTGTAGCAATCTCAATAATGATTTATACCTTAACCATTTACGTGATTCACCGACTTGCGAGTGCGGCTGTGAAGTAAAAGATGTTGAACAATATTTTTTCCATTGTAACAAATTTACAGCATATCGGCTTCATCTGTTTCAGTCTACTCGCCATTTTCACCCGTTAAATGTAAGCACACTCCTTTATGGCCGTGAACAGATAACTGACAGGGAAAATAAATCCCTCTTCGAAGCAGTTCAAACATATATACAAGAAACACATAGGTTTACATAAGTGTCTGATTCTCCGACGCATTTCGACGCTCTACACGCATACCATTGCAGTGTTTGTTGTTGTTGTTTTTATATATCTCAAGGTCATACAGCTATATCAGTTGATGTAATGTGAAAGCGTTGATGTTTTCGAACTGATTGGAACTTCAAGATTGGGAAACTCTCTCTCTCTCTCTCTCTCTCTCTCTCTCTCTCTCTCTCATATATGTTGCGTTTACTATTCATCATTCTCTCTCTCAATGTATTATTTGCCATTGTAATTTATTTCACTCAGCCATACTCATTTGTAATTTCAAGATGTTAACTGGGAAGGGTTTAACCTAATGTTGGTAGAACTTGTTACCCGACCCATTTGTCATTATAATATTGTATATATGTGGATATTATTCTGTCAGTAAAATATTGGCAATAAAATATGTTTAAATCAGTTAAAGACAATTCTTGTCTCAAAACATGTGGCGGCCAAACAATTATACATGTAACCATGGTCTTATGGGGGTAAATTCAACAACTCCAATCCATGATTTAGGGTTCTTTATATACGGGTAATATAAAGCCTGCAATATATACAAACATCACATTTAACAAACAATTACAACATGAATGACATTGCAGCCATTACAGAAATACATTATCTACAAACGCGGCAATTTCATTAATATACCAAACAATCGAGAACTCACCAGACAAATCCATATTTAGGTTCTGCAACCAAATATTTACCAAGAATCTAATAGCTGTAGAATATATAAAACTACATTCTCAATCAGACCTTTACAAGTCTATAGAAAACTACTAAAATATATATTATTACATCTCTGTACTGAAATAGGTGTTTCTCTTAGAGAAGGTAGGCAAAGACTGAGTTAGTTAGAGTTATCATGCCATGCAGTGTTAGGGGTGACCTAAGTTAGTTTTCACTCACTCAATCCTGTCAACCAAGATGTATTTGTACAAAAATCAGTTTGTCAAGACATATATGACAACCGTATACAATATAAATAATACATTGATCTCATGATAAATGGTCTCATTAACTTTTAGTTATTACTCAGTACTGTGAACATAGCCAGCTATCTCCCTGTGGAATAAGGGAGATAAATAGGAGTACACATACTACAGAGAACTATAGCAGTTGTCTCCCTTGAACCACTATTAAAGGCACGGCTACATACACAACACAAAAAGCAAACGTTATCCATGCTCAAATACACCAAAACATACAACATTATATAGGAAAAAAGTACTTTTTAAGCGCTAAGCTAACCATTTCTTTTCTTAAAATTATTTAGGGGCCAAAGCATACTCTGTCCCCACCACGCCCACCACCCTCTAAACATTGGAGGTGCCAGGCCCCCATGCCCCCCACAAACAATAAAGAACAGACAAATGTTGTATTACGTATAACTAATATGCCCCCCCCCCCCCCCCCCCACGCTACCCCACGCCCCACCTCATACAAAAAATAAAGAGCTGTCAACAAAGAGTTGTATTACGTATAGTTAACATGCCCCCTACCGACACCACTCCCCTCCAACCCATAAAAACAATAAAGAGCTGTCAACAAAGTGTTGTATTACGTATAGCTAACATCCCCCCACACACACACCGCTAACCCCCCACCCCCACCACCCCACCCATAAAAACAAAAAAGAACTGTCAACAAAGTGTATAACGTATAGCTAACATGCCCCACCTCACCACTCCCCCCGACCCATAAAAACAATAAAGAGCTGTCAACAAAGTGTTGTATTACGTATAACTAACATACCCCCCACACCGCTACCCCCAACCCCCACCCCATAAAAACAATAAAAAAACTGTCAACAAAGTGTATTACGTATAGCTAAAGTGCCCCCACCCCACCACTCCCCCAACCCATAAAAACAATAAAGAGCTGTTAACAAAGTATTGTATTAAGTATAGCTTACATGTCCCCACCCACCGCTACCCCCACCCCCTCCCCATAAAAACAATAAAGAACAGTCAACAAAGTGTATTACGTATAGCTATCATGCACCACCCACCACTCACCCCACCCCATAAAAACAATAAAGAGCTGTCAACAAAGTGTTGTATTACGTATAACTAACATGCCCCCCACACCGCTACCCCCAACCCCCCACCCCAACACACACACACCCATAAAAACAATAAAGAACTGTCAACAAAGTGTATTAGGTATAGCTAACATGTTTACTTGTACTTGTTTCTTCATAAAAGTAAGGTACAACATGTTGTATCGCTGTATTCTAGAATATATTCAATAGAACAATGCTTTTCAAAGACAACCCATGTAATAGGGCCTCAATGTATAAACTTGTTGTTACTTTGATAACACTTAATGGTCATATTGTGAGTTATCAAGTTGCAATGTTTACCCACAGTACGACATTAGCAATGACAAGGTTATGAATCTGTGAGCACCAAACATATTTGTAGCAATGTAAATGGAATAGGATGGCTTCATATAGTCACCCAGTATTTAGTTGATGCATCGAAGATTATGTAATGTAAATTGTGTTTTGAACAAAAGGAATGTCGTATGAAATTTTAAGAAATGAAAATTAAGTTGGCATTGGTGCTATCTCTAAAGCATTGGAACTACCCTGTGGCATTGGCGCTAAAGCAGTCTATTTCTCCTCTTAAACCGTTCTCTGTGTTGTTATTTTGTCAACAGGCAATATACGACAAGGTACGGACACCAACTGGTTGATATTTGATGTGTTCATATCGATATGTAGCGTCAAATAGACAAACATATGAAAACAAACTCAGTTACGACGAAAAAGTTGAGAAAAAAACGTATTGTTCCAACGGGCTGAAAGTCCCTGCAGTCAAAGTAGGCATCTTTCAAGACCAAATATGGGCCTTGTGCGAAACCCAAACATAACCACACGGAACTGCATTCCCGAAATTGTCATAGCAATACAAATGAAAAAAGAATAACGAAGAAATAATAAAGCTAATCGACCATGTTTATCTTTATTTTTGACGATGGAGCTAGCTCGGAAGTGGCGTTGGAGCTAGCTCGGAAGTGGCGTTGGAACAAGCTCGGAAGTGGGGTGGGGGCTAGCTCGGAAGTGACGTTTGAGCTAGCTCGGAAGTGGCGTTGGAGCTAGCTCGGAAGTGGCGTTGGAACAAGCTCGGAAGTGGAGTGGGGGCTAGCTCGGAAGTGACGTTTGAGCTAGCTCGGAAGTGGCGTTGGAGCAAGCTCGGAAGTGGAGTGGGGGCTAGCTCGGAAGTGGCGTTGGAGAACTTTTCCAGGTAACTCCACTGATTACCAGCCGTGTGAACTTTTTCTTCGCTTTTTACAACGGTGTACTTCGAAGTTTGGATTATGTGATAAAATGGCTTATATTTGTTAGAAACGATGTCTCGCCGCTCTCGCTGGATAAATGGACTTTTCTTTGGATCATATTATCCACGCACTAAAAACGACATTTTTATATATCACAGTAGCGTGCCTGCGTAGTGTGGCGGCGGTAAGCGCCACCCCGTGCTTGCAATCAGAACATGCTATTGATTCCGATCTTTGGAGATCGCTGAGCCCGATATTTACAGATATCGGTGGTACATACTCAAATACATTTGGTTTCTTACTTGAATTTCGAATATATATCGAATAGGTGTTTCCACTACTTCAACCTTTAAAGGTATTGAGTATTGTTTAATCACCCTTAGCATAATTATGTTGTCTACTTTTTAATTTAGTATTTTGACAGTTAATTTTGATACGCAGTCTTCATAACTTCTGCTCCCAACTAAATTCCATTTTGTTTATTTCGCCCAATGTTTTCTCGTTTAGGGAAAAGCATTGTGTTAGAAATGCTGTCCATGGAAGGGTATGAAAATACCACAGTGACGGTTACATAATCACCGTCATGTGCATACCATCTTCGGGATGGCTTACATTTTCGTACTATTGGCATGTAGGATGCTGTTCCCTAATATCGCGGTACTTACTGTTTGCAGTTCAAATAAATGATAATACAACATTTATCTAAAATTATTTCTGTTCTGGTTACCTTCACAAACATCTCATTTGTATTTGTACATAGTATTAAAACATTAGATGGATTAAATATTGAAATAATTGTATCCGATGTCGACAGCTATGGTTTTACTATTGTCAGGGGAGAGTACTCTAATATCGCGGTAAACAGTGGAGGCACTGACTAGAGTTTATTGAATGCAAAAAAAATCTAAATAAAATAAATGGAATATATTTACAAATAAAACTACAACTGAAATTCAACAGATTCTTTTAATAATCACGCAAGTTACTACAATTCGTCACTCAACACTCTTATTTTCTTTACTTTTTTAACTTTTGTACTAGCAGTTAGACCGTTGTAAGGCAGTGTGGACATCTGAAAACAGAGCCACGCCTCACAACTGTAACATTACAGTAGTACTTAAGGTGTGTCCAATGTGGACAGAAGTCACACTTTCCCCAAAAATCAAAACAAAGTGAGTTGCATCCCCTCAATAGCCCATTTAACCGGTACTTCGGAAATCTCCGTACACTGTTCGGAATTTCAGTCACGTGGCGGAAAGTCACATGACTTCAAGAACTAATCAGATGCTGGTAGTCACAGAAGTATCAACACTCACAAATTAACCAGTTTCAGTGTTTATATAATGAGTTAATGAATGCGTATTGTTTCGCTAAAACACCGCAATCATTAGTGATATTCTATACAGAAACCATCTTGACTCATTCCTTGGAAACTAGATCGGATTTCAAGGCTACAGGAACACGTGTTGAATTGTTTACATTGGAGCATGTGCGCGTAAGTTGGAACCGGTGTTACGATAGAAATATTCATCTCGTTTTTGAATTGTAGCAACAAACACGCTTTAATTTTTGTTTTTCTACACTACCAAACACATTAATAACATAAATATGTCATGCGTTCAAGTTATGGTCTGACATTTAATAACATTTTTGTATTGTTTTTAATTCACATTGGTCACCGTTACAATGAATATTTAATGTGCCTACCAGCGTTTGATTGGTCGACCTATTTGGCTACTCGGAGAAAGTTCGTTATTATCCGTGATCGTTCGGCAAATGTCGGGGTGAAATGTGCGTCTACAAATCAATTTGGGAACTCCGTAGGAAAAGGCGTAGCAGGGCTTCTTTATTAGTTCCCCTTAATGTATTGGCGCTTTTGGCAGGTGCGCTGTTCGCAACATATAGCGTCGTCACGTGACCACAACAAGTTCATTCATAAATATCATCAAGCAGACGAAGATTTGACGGAGACCCAAAGTTTATAAGTGGTATGGGTTCTTTTGTTGGTAAAGGGGTGGAGGAAATTTACACATTGCGATGTTTTTATATATTTATATGGAAAAGACATTTTACTTACCATGAGTTGCGACATTTTGCCGATATTATTTGTAAACATTAGCGTGACCTTCGAGTATGAATTGTGAGATTTTGATCACTGGTAGGTGGCGCTTGAGTGTGATGTCATCCAAAAATAGTGATTAGCGCGATTTTAAAGAACCCGCGATATTAGGAGAAACCACTATACTATATATGATTGACATTGCTCATGCCTAAAATAGGATTTGATTTTAAATTTCATTTGTTTAAAGATGGCAGAACATTTATAGTCCTTAAAGGGATGTTTAAATTAAATTAATAGATGCTACGTAACTGTTAACGCGGGTATTATTCTTACATAATCTTTCTGATTTTTACCACCAGTTATTCCTACCAGGCATTCTAAATCAATGTGGGCGACCTCGCTTCTTTCTGTCCAAAAACCTTGACATGCCTTACATATTGATTACAATTACCTTGTAATACGACGTGCTAGAAGTACACATCACCACAAAAATACAATTGTTAGAGTGTACATTATTACAACACATATAAACGGTTCACTGTTACCATGTGTAATTATTAAGATTGCGTTATCACTTTTCTATCACTTTTCTCAGGTCGATAAATACACATATTACATAATTGTCTCTGATTTATATAGGAAATACTGGGAATAGAAAAGCTATATCTACTCGTTTGCTCTACTCTGCTTTTCCGTCAGTAGCGGAAATGCCAAATGACGTTCCGATTGTTTTACGGACGTCTTCATCAGATTCCGTCACTAGGAAATAACGATTACGGAAATTAACGAAGAGTTCCGGTTCCACTAGTCTCGGTCAGCTAGTCCGTATCATGCATATGTCTTACTAGCAGATATGGTTCTGGATCCGTGTAGCATAGCGTAACGAAGAAATCAGAAGCGGGCCGGGTGACCGAGGCTACGGTTCCACTTGTTCTGTTTGTATGACGTAACGTCGTCTTGGTCTTGGCGTTCTCGTGCAAACTGGTGTAAAAAGGCGTGAATCATTAGAAATAATAATAAAATATCATTTTAAATCATGTAATATATAGTTTAATAATATATAGTTTTTGAGATACGGAAAATATCTCCCTCGCTAGCGAAATGGCCCCGATATAAGAACTCGTGCTCCGCACTCGTTCTTATATCGGGGCCATTTCTCTACCTCGGGAGATATTTCCCGTTTCTCAAAAAACACAGGTTATTAAACTCTATATATTATATATTCTGTGATGAATTATAGAAATTGCCAAGTTGAGAAAATCTATAACATATCCCTTCCTCTACTGTGCTATCTCGCCTAGTGGAGGATGTAACCCCCCTACCCCCCGAGTACCGAATACTCCTTAATTTAAGGTCTGAGTACTGAATACTCCTTATTTTAGAGACCGAGTACTGAATACTATTTAGCTCCGGACAAACGTTCTAATTATAAAATTACAAAGGGCAATAACTCTATTTTGAATGATGACAGAGTTACGGTTCTTGCACTCTGCACTTGCCCTCATTGTCCTCTTTCATTGCAGTCCATCAGTAGTTTCGAAGATATGCTCCTGACAAGAAAGTGTGATAGACACGCGGAAAATTACAAAGGGCAATATATCTAATTTTAACGATGACAGAGTTACGGTTCTTGCACTCTGCACTTCCTCTCATTTCCCTCTATCATTCTGTGAAGTTTCATTGCAGTCTCTTTAGTAGTTTGAAGATACGCTCCGTACAAGAAAGTGTGACGGACATATATGAACATTGTTGTTTCATAAAACAGGGCCCAGCATTACCGGCTTATTAATTGGTTGTTATCAATACATTTCCTGAGCGCTTCAGGTGGTACCAAATGTTAAAATTATAAACCTATAACAGCCCCTCCACCCCACCCACCCGCCCCGCACGTATAACTGTTGTTTTAATAGAACCAGAGACATAGGTACAGAGACTAGTCTGTTATTTCTTGTTTTTCAAAAAGATATTGATAGTCTACAGAAAAAAATAGGCAGAAAAATAGGTAAGATTGTAATGTTATATTATTATAGTAATAAAAAAGACATTTGGAAATTTTTATTTTGATAGAACTCAAATGAAACTGATTTAGTGTACTACCAGCGAAATAAATATATTTGTTGTATTGGGTACCAAAATTAAAAATAGAATCCTTGCAGTTCGTGCATTTAAAAATTCCCCTTTTTGAAAATATCAGGCTTTGTCAGTATTGTATTATGGCAGCCCGGAATAAAGCGAAAAGGCACTTTGGTTTCCGATCTGGGGGATAACATTGTATCTGTCATGTATAACTTATTCTCACAATATATTTTAGATCTATTTCATCAATTTTCTTTTCAATTCTGAAGGTAAACTGGTTTAAAATGCAAAATCCTTTCAAGGTTTCAGAGGACAATAGTTTCATATTTAGGACCGAAAAACTACATTATGTACACCAAACCAGTAGGTTCAATCTGTAGAAACCATGGACTTGAGCATCATTTCTACGCGGAGGTAATTTTGTTCTCATCAAAACGAAATTCCAGTCTAGTAGGTGAGATATCTGTTGAGGTAGGAGACTCCAAGATAAAGCCATCGTCATCTGTGAGAAATCTTGGGGCGCAGTTTGATTCACAGATGGACATGGAGCTACATGTGAACTCGGTATGTAGATCGTGTTACATGCAGTTACGGCAAATAGGCCACATCAGACAATACTTGAACACTGATGCCACCAAGTTTCTCGTCAATGCTCTGGTTACATCAAGACTGGACTATTGTAATGCATTGTTGTACGGCGTGCCGAAGACCATCTTAAGCAAACTGCAAAACGTACAAAACACTGCAGCTCGTCTTATCACAAGAACTTCCCGTTACAATCATATTACTCCCGTACTGAAAGAACTTCATTGGCTACCTGTGCAGTACAGAGTGGAGTATAAAATACTGACTCATACATATAAAGCCTTACACGGTGAATCGCCAGCTTACATCAGACGCATGTTACAGGTGTATGTTCCGCGTAGAACCTTAAGGTCCCAAAATGACTCTGTACCACTAGTGGTACCAAGACGTCATACTGTGACATACGGTGACCGATGCTTTGTGATTGCTGCGTCGAAGCTATGGAATGCACTCCCTGCCGGAATCAAGGACTGTAACACACTGTCTTCCTTCAAGAAATCGCTGAAAACACATTTATTTATCCGAATGTACGGCAATTAATTTGTTAAAGTAAACTAGTATACATACAATACAAAATTGTTGCATTTAAAAGCATTAAACATTTGTACGTATACTCCTATGTTGTTTTTATCATAATTTTTCAACCAAATTGTTTTAATTTTAATGTTTCTCCTTTTTTGTGTTGATTTCGGATAATGAAAAATGTCTTATAGTTTACTAATTTTAATTGTAATTGCCTTCATTTATTAACTCATATAATTTCTTACATAAACAGCTATTTAAAGTCCTGTTTTACCATTTTGTTTAATCTTTTTTTTGTATGTGTCTTATTACTTTTTACCTTTTTATAATTATTATAAATATCTTAAATTTTATGTTTGTTAAGCACTTTTGAACGTACTGTGTATGATAAAAGTGCTATATAAATATGGTATAATAATAAATAATAATAATATTATGTATTTCTTCACTATTTATTGGATAATGTCTCAGAAGGCCATATACAATATTAGTATTGTATCTTCTTGTAATGATTATATATTTCTTCACTATTTATTGGATAATGTTTCAGAAGGCCATATACTATATTAGGATAGGGTATAAAACCCATTCACAACTCCCCGGAAATACGGCCCCAACTTTTTTGGGGCCAAAATGTATGGCAAGCCGTTTTAACATTGAATACCTATTTAGCAATACTGAAAATAATTTTTTTGATATCGGCAATTATTTAGCGATATAATTTTTTTTTTACCGATATCGCTAAATAATTATTGATATCAGAAATTATTTACCGATATCAGACATTTACAGTAATTATTTAAACCAAGTGTAATCATAACGAATAATAAGCGATATCGAAAATTGAATTTGTTAATTATTTTTAACTATTTGATTAAGCGGAATTATCTTTGAGAATTGATTTAAGAATCAATCATATCACACGTTATAGCGTTAACAAAGTGAAACAACAATTAAAAGTTACACAACACATTATAATTCAATTATTTTATTCAGCATAAACATCATACAATGTTCATTGCCTATTACAATGAGCGGGAATATATCCTATCCTTAAAAAAAACAGACCTCCATAGTTTCGTTATTCAATACATTCGTCCTTTTATGTTTCGTCCTAAATGAACATTTAAATAAAAAAAAATAAAAAAAAAATAAAAAAAAATAATAATAATGATATGCGGTATTTATATTACATTCTCATTTAATTTATTATTCAATGCAACCTTATTAACAAATTGATTTTAGCTGTTTAAATAGTGGTCTCCTGCAAAACGTGTGTGATCGTTGTTTGTGTATGCTTATGTAAGATTTGCCATTTGTGACTATTTGAAAACTACTTGTTGTAAATTGTATATACTTATGCATTTCACCTGTGTGAAACTGAGTAATTAATAAATAAAGATGAAGAAGTTTATATCGAATTTCATATACAACTAAACACAGAGTGAAACAACAATTAAAAGTTACAAAACACATTATAATTCAATTATTTTATTCAGCATAAACAATGTTCATCGCCTATTACATTGAGCGGGAATATATCCTATCCTTAAAAAAAACACCTCCATATTAAAACGGCTTGAAAATAAAGATTGAGCACTGGGACATTCCATTCCTAATTAAACATCTTTTTTCTCATTATTTTTCTTCGTCAGTATCTAGAACTCGTAGGATATATTGCCAAAACACTTTAAATTAGACAATAACATTAAAACAGTGCGGTGTACCAAACATATCCACCAGCACTCTTTCTCACTTTTGAGTAACTATACACCAGCCTCAGACCATGATATTAGCTTTAACTATCCCACACCACTTCTTCACCAACCAAGCAGCAATTAAGCTGATAAATCACCACCAAAACGGAGAAACCTCCCTATGCGAGTTGTCATCTTAAATTGCCAATCTGTTAAGACTAGCGCTAGACAATCTGATCTTTTCTCTTCAGGCCGACATCGTTATTGATGCTGTACCCCGCCCTCCCCACCACCACCCCGATTACTGAATATGAATGCTCCTTAATTTGAATACTATTTAGCACAATTAGCACTATTTTTAGGCGGTTCCGTAAAGTAAATCATTAATTACAAAGTCATCTTTTAACATAATTAATCTACATAAAAATACATATTTATGTCCGCTAGACCATTCTACATTAATATACTTTTTTTTTTTTTTAATTTCAATCACCAAATTAATGGTGATCCATTTATTCACCCCGTCATAGGTTTGTGAGGGTCGGGGTGGGCCACCCCTCAGCAAACCGTACAGTTATATGATAAAATATGCGTCAAATATGTATTTAAATATAATACAACAAATATTTACAGAAGCTAGACTAAAGCATATCTTAATATAGACATAAACAAATGGGGAGGTTTTTTCTTTCTTTACGATTTCAGAATGAGTGCAAACATGAATATTGGCCAAATTTGTTAAAGGGAGGCATTGCAATATGTATATATTTCAAAATATCTTCAGTGGATAATATGTCATGAATTGGCATGTATCCCTTTAAAAATTGGAAGACATTTAATTTCACAATCTTCAAATGATAAACTTTACTTATTTATTATTTTTTGCATTCATTCTAAAATCGTAAACAAACTTTTTCTTTTCAAAAAACCCAGTGGATGATTTACATATATTTATATTGAAAAAAAGTTATGTTACATAGACACTCACAAATATTAGAACAATGAGACATAAATGTGACTTTATACCAGACCTATGTAATATCTCCACTGAGCTTTCCTATTATATTCTTGGAAAAAAAGTTGTGGTATATAAAAAAAAAAGGACAAGATGTTTCTATGGAGATGTGACTCTTCATTACTCAATGGGAACAGTGGGAAACGTAGTGCAGCAATATATTTACCGTTGTTATTTACTAAAAGCACAGAGTAACATTTAGCGAAAAAGGATCTGATTAGTGTAAAAGGGTTTTATATGCCAACCAGGGCTTTTCAAATTTTTCCAATTGATTATTTTTAATAGCGTTTATTTTTTCAGTATGATATATGTATTTAATTTGTGGTTTAAAATGTTCAAAGAATGGCAATCTCCCATCTAACTTGCACTTATATATGAAGTATTTTGCATGTAGAAGTAATTTATTTAAAACAATGTCATATTGAATGGAACCAAAAATAATAATTTTCATAGTCCATTCCGGTTGAATTTGTATATTCTTTTTTGTGCAAGTAAACTTGAAATTATCCCAAAAATGTTTTTGAATATCTGCATTCCCAAAATAAATGAGTAATGGTTTCTGAAGTATCGGTGCAAAAACTACATGAATTATCATTTTTTATTTTCATTTTTGTCAGAAGGAGGTTTGTGGCAGTAATTCTGTGATTCATTTTTACTTGAAACCATTGTAACTTTGTATATTTTGTGCAAATGAAAGGTGTTTTAAATAGTTTATTCCAATCTCTGTCTATATTTAAACCGTACAGACCCCATTTTGCAATAGATGTTGGCTGCACACCTGATTTATTTAAAACTTCATAAATAGGGCGACAGCCCTTTTTTGTTCCAGTTATGAGAGAAACTGCTAATGGGCAAACAGGGTTTTCTAGGTTGATGGCCAGATGTGCAAAATTAAGATTTTGAAGGTACTCCCTAATTGCCGCAGTCATACCTTCTTATTCTATAAAATTTAAAGTATGCTAAACTTTTCTATAAATAGTCTAAAAGAAAGCAGATTACCATTGTTATCCATTAGATCATTAATAAATATAATACCTTTGTCATACCATCTCTTATAAAATACACTTGATCTTCCGATCTTAATGTTATTGTTGTACCATAACGGCTGTGTTAGAAATTGTTTCCATGACAGTGGTTTAACATTTAATAGAGTATCCAGACTTGTGTATACATCCTTCCAAAAGGGATTGCATATATTTTGCAATTTATTTTTTACATAATCATTACCCAGAAATAACATCTTAGTCGTAAATGGTTACATATGTTTATGGATTTTTATACATTTTTTATCTCCAACTAGGAATCTTCTAATCCATGTTAGTTTCAATGAATATATGAATTGTTTAATATTAATCATTCTTAATCCCCCATGTTCATAATCTTGGGTTACAACAGTTCTCTTTATTTTGTCTGGGTGATTATTCCATAGGAAATTAAAACACATATCTTGTAGTATTTTAATCTGACTGTCAGGAGGATTTGGTAAAGATGAAAATAAATGGTTTAATTTTGATAAAGCTAAGCTCTTTATGACAGTATTTTTTCCAATCGGTGTGAGTATTCTTTTTGACCAAGATAGTAGTAATGATTTAATTTCTTTTATTTTTCTATCGTAATTTAATGCGACTAGACTATGTAGGTTCGTTGACATTATGATACCAAGGATCACAAAGTCTCCTTGATCCCAATTTAAATTTACATCTTTACAAAGTTTAGCCTTTTAGCCTTTATTTTTCCCAAACCATATAACTCTAGTTTTATCAACATTAACATTAAGACCTGATATTTCTGCATAGAATTTTAAAACAATTAGGGCATATTTAAGTGATTTTTCAGTGCCATCTAATACCAAGGAGGTATCATCGGCATATTGAGAAATTACATATTCAGTGTCCCCTACTTTGACTCCTGTGATGTCTTTATTTGTCCTAACCAGTATAGATAATATTTCAACACATAAGATAAAAATATATGGGGAGAGCGGGTCTCCCTGTCGGCAGCCTCGGTGAATAGAAAACCATTCTGATAAGTGACCATTAACGGAAATGCAGGATTTTATATCAGTGTAGAAAACCTTTATCCACTTCCTTATTCCTTGTTCAAATTGAAAAAAACATAATACCTGATCAATAAATGACCATGAAAGTGTATCAAAAGCCTTTTCAAAATCTACAATAAGAAGTAGTCCAGGTATATCATTTTTTTCAGTATAATAAAACAAATCGTATATAGAACGTGTATTTTCACCTATATATCGCCCTGCCAAAAAAACCAGTCTGATCATCGTTTATAAGTAGAGGTAAAACTTTTTTTAAACGCTGCGCAATGCATGCTGACGCTAATTTATATGAGCAATTTAATAAAGAAATTGGTCTCCAATTTTTTAAGTATTGTTTATCTTTGTTTGTTTTTGGAATGCATGTTATAATTCCTTCTTTTTGCGTGATTGAAAGTTCTCCTTTTAATAAACCATGGTTAATAGATCTCAATTGGAAAATTCCTATATCTTTCCAGAAAAATATGTAAAACTCCATGGTATAACCACTAGAGCCTGGGCTCTTGAAATTTTGTGCGTTTTTTAAACAAAATAATAATTCTGATAATTCTATTGGGCCATCTAGTGTATTTTGTAGCTCTCTAGTAAGTTTTGGTATATGACTATCTTTAAACTGTTCATTTAAATTTACATGTTTTACTGGTCTATGTGTATACAATGATTGATAAAAAATCCTAGTTTCTTTTAAAATAGCATGTTGATCGTTTAGGACTTTGCCTTCAGTAGAAATGAGAGAGGGTATACATTTACTTATAAAGTTCCTATTTTCTAAGTTGCAAAAATAGTTTGTGATTTTCTCCCCTTCATCTAACCATTTTGCTTTAGATCTTATTTTTATTCCATCTAATTGTTTTTGTCTAAGTTCAAACAGACTTTTTCTTTTACTTTCTAATATAATTAAATCAATATCTGATTGCGCTTCTAACATCTCTATATCTTTTAATAGAGTTGCTTCTTTTTTATCTTCTTGTTTTTTAATAAAAGATGAATATGATATTGTTTTCCCACGAATCGCCATCAATAAAGTTTCAAAAAAAAGTTGATCATCAATATCTAACAACAAATCTTTACAAGGAATGTCTTTGATTTGTAGATTTAAGTTTTGATTTTGTGTTCCATATTGAAGTTTTGTATTGTCAATTACTGTTTTAATTTCATCTACATATTTTTTGTCTTTAAGAAGGGAGTTATTGAAATTCCAGTATGATCTTCCTCTTTCAAATTTTCCAAAAGTGAAAGATATAGTTATTATTGAATGGTCTGTTCTGTACCCGGGTAAAATTGTGCTGTCTTCGATGTCAGTAAATAAATGTTCTGATATTGTTCTGATATTAAAAAGAAGTCTAATCTTGCCATTTTATTAGTATTTGGGCGTCTCCATGTGAACCCCTTTATAGTTCTCTCCAGCAGTCTACTAAGTTACATTCATCAATCAGATTTTTAACATTTTCCCTAGCATTAGGGTTATTTATGTTTATATAGTTAAAAGTATCAATTTCAGGGTTTAAAACCAGATTAAAATCTCCCCCCAGAATAGTTTCGTTTCCATATCTATCAATATCTAGCTTTATGTTTGCATAAAAATCTGGTTTATCTTTATTGGTACCATAAATATTTATTAAGGTCATCCTTTTCCCATTAATTTTAACATCTAGAATAAGTTTGTTACCATCTGAGTCCCCTTCTCTTTTATGTACTTTGTATTCAAAATTATTATTAAATAAAATTGCAACCCCTCTAGACTGACTATTAAAATTATTAAAAAAACATTCTTATCCCCACTCTTCATGTATATAGTTTTCGTCTTAAAGTACAAAATGTGTATCTTGAAGAAAATATACAGAAAATGACTTTTGTTTTAAAAAATGGAAGACGTCTTTACGTTTGTTTCTATCACCAAGGCCTTGGACATTCACTGAAATAAATGATACCTTTTCAGACATAATTCAGAAGACTGTGCTTTGACACATACTGGCGGTTGGTCAGACTACACTGAACCTTGTGCAAATAGTTTAATATAAAAAATAGAATCAACATAATCATAATATAGAGTATATTAAAACTTTGTTCCCTATGGTCTGTTCCCACTGAAGTGTCAAAAGAAATAAGAAAGAGCATTTAAAGAGATAAAAAAGTAAGGTATTTTTACATAAAAGAAAAAGGGAGTTATCCATTGGACTTCGGAAAATTTCATAGATTAAATCCACACACTGAAAAAAAAAAAAGCATAACAAAGACGTGGACAACTACGAAATGTAGTGGTGCGTTCCATGTACCTTGGCTGAGTATTCATTTTACAATTTAAACTTTATACTGTTTCTTCTAGAGCAACACATTTTACCACATAAAACAACAAAAAACAAACTCAGAGTCTCAAAATGATTACAATATACTCATGATGATATATACAACAGACAACAAGAAAAACTTTGCATCCATCAAAAAACAACAACAATGACAACAAGTATTCACAATATTTTGCATCTTCACTCCAATAATATAAGATAGACTAGCCTATTAAAAACGAAGTGCGGCATTCAAAAAAATTAAGTATTTATTCCGCCTGTGAGGTTTTTGAAGACGTTAAATATATTAGATATAAACCATTGGACAAATCAAGGTAATACATATTGTCTTGTTGTTGTTGTTGTTTTTTTTGTTTTTTTTAATTGGATAATTACTTGCAATACTGAACCACTTAAACCTATGTAATCAATCGTTGCAAACGGGATTAAAATATTAAAGGGACACAGTCCATAAATATGCCAATATTGTGTTTAACCAACTTATCAGGGTTTAAACTGTCTGGCTGCCCACCAGCCACTTTGTATCATAATAAATGTATACATGAACTTTTTGAGCATTGACCTAAAATTATGGAAGCTGTCCCTTTAAAACACTAAGACATAATAAAGACATTATCAAACCGTTTGTTCACTATCAACCAAGATAGTTTTCCGACAACCGTTACATATACACAGTACTGCTTAATTGTCTGCTAAAATATAAACACACAATAATAATCAAACTTCTAGAGCAATCATTTTACCACATAAAACAACAAAGAACAAAACTCAGAGTCTCAAAATGATTACAATATACTCTCGATGATATATACAACAGACAACAAGAAAAACGTTGAATCCATCAAAAAACAACAAAAACAACAAGTATTCACAATATTTTGCATCTTCACTCCAATTATATAAGATAGACTAGCCTATTAAAAACCAAGTGCGGCATTCAAAGAAATTAAGTATTTATTCCGCCTGTGAGATTTTTGAAGACGTTACATATATTAAACATAAACAATTGGACAACTCAAGGTAATACATATTGCCTTGTTTTTATTTTTTTTATTTTTTTTTACTTGGATAATTACTTACAATACTGAACCACTTAAACCTATGTAATCATTTGTTGCAAACGGGATTAACATATTAAAGGGACACAGTCCATAAATATGCCAATATTGTGTTTAACCAACTTATCGGGGTTTAAACTGTCTGGCTGCCCACCAGCCACTTTGTATCATAATAAATGTCTACATGAACTTTTTGAGCATTGACCTAAAATTATGGAAGCTGTCCCTTTAAAACACTGTTGTTATCACACCGTTTGTTCATTATAAGAGCCAAATTACGTTTATTGACAGAAACGTAAGGAAATACTGTACCACCTAAATCATCCATGATATAAATTTATATACATATACACGTTTTCATGGCTTTTCTACGGTGTTCCGTTAGGGCCATCGTACCATCGCGCATCGATCTTTAAAAGTCGATGCGCGATGGTACGATGGTACGATGGCGATGGCACGATGGTACGATGGCGATGGTACGATGACGCGATGGTACGATGGTACGATGGCGATGATACGATGGTCCATCGCGTCATCGCCATCGTACCATCGCACCATTATTACATGTGCAGTATTAAATCATTTAAGTTGACATTGTTTTAAAGACCACTTTAAAAACAAAAACAAAAACGATGCCGGTTTAAGAACTTGTTGAAAGATCTCTAGCAACGTTATATAGACTTGAAAACAACTTGAAATAAATACAATAGTCAGGTTTTCGTCACAAGACGAACTCTTTACCCAAGGGGTTTGGTTAAATCTGTTTTCAGAGTAACAACAACCTTGAGAAGAGCTATTATATATACTAATTTTAATTATAGGAACACGATATTTTATGAAAATAATATTACGAGTAAGACTGGTCCATATATGATAACCACTTCTGATAACAGGTCTTGGAAAGTTATTGCTAAATTACAAAGTGAAAATAATATTTTTTCAATTATTTGTTTGTGTGTGACACATACTTATTATTAGATTATTTCATTCTGCGTTGAAATAAACCACTCTATTATGCGGGACCTAAAACACCTAAAAGCCGGAATGAAGGTCCGATTATCAAAATTAGACCTTTATTTACATTTTATGATGTTTTTGTACATTTAAATGATAATATTTGGTTTTAAAAGTACATTTTGTGAGTACTTAATACTAAATAGTGTGTTGTGCGAGTACTGCGTACCAGGCTCGTGCGTACCGAATACCGCCTAAAACGCCCTGAATACTGCGTACCAAAAGGGAGGGTTTCAGCCTCCTAGTGCGCAAGATAGCGCAATAGCCAAATGTTATAAACTAAACGATAGACGTCACGATATTACGTCACGAATTGACGTCATGATATTACTCCGCGCTGTCGCCAAAGGAGTGACAGAAGAAGGAATACTTGTGTCAAAAGACGATTGGAAACAAATTCATCACAGAATATATATGATATAGTTTAATTAACATTTTTGTCGTGATACGGAAAATAATTCACTCTTGAGAAATATTCTTGCGATATAGAAACTCGTGCGAAAAGCACTCGTTTCTATATCGCAAGAATCTTTCTCACTCGGGAATTATTTCCCATATCACTTCAACAATGTTAATTAAACTCTATTTGTTTATCATGTAAACTGATTTAAATAGATCGCTAAGATAATTTACATTAAAACGCATGAAAACAACATATCTCATCTGCTACGGTCAAAATATAAATGAATAATTTTGTCAAGGGAAGTAAGTTTGGTGAAAATCTCACGAACAAACTCAATACATACTTAGTTTAATGCATTGCATGGTCGTTTACGTCATTTTAGCACATGTTAGGTCATATATGACGGTCGATTTTTTTATTTTGTGGTAGTTAGGCGAATCCGCAGCGATGAGATACTGAAAGGAGATCCATTGGAAGCAACAAACACGAACATGAGAGAAAAGCTGCAGCATCGGTTTTTGTGGAGTTTGGTCATTAGGGGTAATATAATTTGCAACACCTCTCACGCCCCCTTGCACCGGTTTAAGCGGTATTCTACTTAAAAGCCATAACGAGTAATTACACTACTGATTTGTAGTCGGGCGGATTTTTACGGCCCCACACAGCCCTAGTGTGAATGTCAATAAAAAAAACGAGTCTGCTACTTTATTCACTTGGTGGTGGTGTGTGTGTACGTGTGTTGCTTCCAAAAGATCCCCCTTTTCACTATTTATTTCAAACCGCTTGTATGACGCTTGTTATACAAATGTTTACAGAAACGAACGTTCATAAAACCACATGTTGTTTACCATATAAAACTATGAGATGATTTCAGGACATTAAACTGAAGATTAAAGACATAAACGTTACTGAAGTAAACGTGATACTCATGGCACGTATGGTGGTGCGTGCCTATCTATAGTACCACATCACAAGAGCCATGATTCTCGCAGCTAAGATTGTGGTAACTTATCTGTTGTTTGAACTGACTGTACAATTAGTGGTATCGGTTATCACATATCATAATTAAAGTGTTGTTAAATTTAGTACGCATCGCTCTGTCTAATTATATTAACGAAAGCAACGTAATCGTATAGGCCTATGTTATCAAAACGAAAATATTACATAATATGAACTTGGCACGCCTAAATGAGAACGCTTGTTAAAAAAAAAAAAACTGCCAGGTTACCATTTTGTAAACTAGTACCGATGTCTCTGATGTTTTTGTTATTAGGTCGTCTACGAAATATTTAATTTCTTTTTCTTTCTTTCTTTCTTTCTTTCTTTCTTTCCTTCTTCTTCTTCTTCTTCTTCTTCTTCTTCTTCTTCTTCTTCATAACATACAATCTTTATCTTGTTGCGTTTTTAAATGCACTGAGTATATGACATTTAAAGAAACTATCCCACCAAATAACGGCACAATTGCTCTACAAAACCGTTTATCAAAACTTTATTCAGATGTTCAGGACATATAATAATGTATATTTGCTGATTAAAAGTATAGGTTTATCCACTGATTCTTGAAATACCCGTGATTGAATATACGTAAAAGGATGAGTTGGTAACTCTTAATTCAACGCTCCAGTTTGAGGGTTTGGCCTGGTTGGTTTAAGCCGTTTATATTGTGTCTATGTAATTTAGATTCTCAAATTATTTATGTTATATATATATATACATCGTCGTCAGTAGTTTGAGAAACAGTATACATCTGTTGTAAAACTTGGCTGTTTTTGGCCGGATAGCTACTTTAAGTATAATCTTTGAACAACCGGGCCATTGTACATGTTGTATATAAACAAATAAATAAATAAAAAATAATTTTTTCACCCAAAAAAGATTTTATATTGTGAAGGGAAGTAAATATCAGGGGGAGATAAGACCTTATCGGACAGGGCTATACTCGAGCTGTGATAATTCTTGTTCTCAGACATCGCTCGAGATGTTACTCGAGATGCAATGGCGGATGTCATAAATGAAACCCCGGTGTCCAAAAAGATGCACTACCCAAGGAACAACTATGTCAACATAGATTTGTTTGTCTTTCAACGATTAAACTTTAATCTAAGGTTAAAACATCTAGTGCATTATTATATCACGTGAGAGGGTGAAGTAAACATCAGAGTTACTAAGTTACCTGCCCTTTGCTTGGGTTGAAAGTCACATCCGCAATGCCTATGTCACGTTGCGAAGACTACCCAAGATACTAACCAGGATACAACTATAACAAAAGTTTGAAAGGACTTGCGTATACATGTCATGATAAAGTGATTTTCTAAAGTTATCTGCCCTTTGCTTGGAGGGTGAAGGTCACATCCCCATTTCCTATGCCACATTGCTATGTCCGAACCAAGATACAATTATAACCAACGTTTGAAAGGTCTAGCGCATAGAGTTCAAGAGGATGTGACCACAACGCAAACGTTTAATGTAAACATTATTAAGTTATCTGTTCTTTTCTTGGAGGGTAAAGGTCACAGCTGCATTTCCTGTGTCACGTTACGATGTACTAACCAAGCTAAAACTGTAACAAACTTTTGAGAGGTCTAATGCACATATTTCGTGGCAAATTGACGCAAACGCAAAAGTTGAATGTAAACATTATTAAGTTATCTGCCCTTTGCTTGGAGGGTGAAGGTCACACTGCATTTCCTGTGTCACGTTACGATGTACTAACCAAGCTAAAACTGTAACCAAAGTTTGAGAGATCTAATACAGTTAATGGGAAATTGACCAAACGCAAAAGTGGACTGCAAAACATATTAAATTATCTGCCATTTGCTTAAAGGGTCAATGTCAAGGTCACAGCCACATTTGCTTTATCACGTTGCGATGTATCGTCCAATATACAACTATACGCAAAGTTTGAAAGGTCTAGTGCATACAGTTTGTTAGAAAGTGACTTAAACGCAAACGTTGAATGTAAACAGTATTAGGTTATCTGCCCTTTGCTGGGAGGGTCAAGGTCACATTCACATTTGCTTTGTCAACGTTGTACATGTACAACCCAAGAAACAAATATAAACAAAGTTTGAACGGTTTAGTGCATACAGTTTGTGAGAAAGTGACTTAAACGCAACAGTTGAATGTTGACGCCGCCGCCGGAAAAGCAATACATGTCTCCTTTTATCTTCGAAAAGACAAGACAACAAAAATGTATGAAAATATCAAGTTTGATGGAAAAAACAGCATTATACAAGACTGGAGTTTACATTTGTTGGGTTACACGTGTACATTTGAACTTTATACAAGGCTGAAGATTACATGTGTTGGTTTACAAATGTACATGTGTACACTATACATGGCTGGTATTTTTGCGTTAATTCATTTCCATACTGTACAGTACAGTGTCGTTCACACAACCAACATATAACTTAGCACTTCTTTTGGAAGATGTTTTTATTATACTCGCAACATGTCTTGCATTATCAATAGTGCAACACAGTTTATGCTTCGGATTTATAACCTCTATGTTAGCATGTCCAAGGTGATAAAATATCGAACAGAATATGTCGTATTCACAAAACACAGTCAACCAAAGACACGCAATTACACGGAAAAAAAAAGTATGCGGCTTCACAACTTAAATGACACATTTCCCAACTGAATGTAGTCGTTGAAAAATCATGGAAAGCATGCCTTTTAACTGCTTACTTCTCGCTGACTGATTAAAACAGACATTATTTTGAGGCCCCATCACAGTTTTTTTCTTTTCATTTACTATTACCTTAGTTTTTGATATATCATTAAAAGCTATATTCCAGTTAAATAAATATTTAAACAAATTTATCGAATTATCTCCTAATCATACATTTGATTTATTTGATAAACTAATCTCACCTATATTAAATTACTCGGCCGAGGTATGGGGATTTAATAAAGGTAAACAAGTAGAAAGGACACATTTAGGTTTTTGTAAACGTTTATTGGGGGTTAAATTAACAACCCAAACTAGCTTTATATACGGGGAAACTGGAAGACTGAATTACATAAACAAAAGGTATTATATAATTACAAAATACTGGTTAAAATTATGTGCAACTAGCGATACGAAATACACAAAGATAGTTTATAATATGTTAAGAAACGATGATGAAAGGCAAATAAATAAAATAAACTGGGTCTCGCAAATTAGACATTTGTTATCAACACTGGGTTATTATGAAGTATGGCTAGCTCAGGGAGTTGGTGATAGGGACTTGTTTCTCACTGTTTTCAAACAACGCATCGAGGACGTATTTATTCAAGGTTGGAATACGCAATTAAACGATTCTACTAGAGCATTATTTTATAGGACAAGTGTAGCCTTCTGGACTAGGAAATAAGAAGTGCTAATTTTGGCAGAGTTATTAGGCGATTAAACAGGAGAAAATTAAGGGGTATGACGAGATTGGAAAGTAATACACAACATCCATGACTGACACTGGATATTTCTTTCGCCAATCACATTCGCCAAAGTTATTTTTTTTATCGCCACTTTTATTATTTTGTCTCATTTGGCTCCAATTTGCGAATCCCAGAGGAGGCCCTGAATTATTATGTGACAATGATCCTGAAATGATTGGACGTAAAACACGTTATGGCATTAACAAACATAATACATGAACACATTTTTTATTATAATTGTAATAATAATCATTGTATATATTGCTCAGTTTTATCATTGTGTATTACTGGTATTAACTTTCAGACATCGTCCGACCATCACTGGACAAGGACAATTTACCGTATACAACACTAGCATATGCCAATGGTCCTAGTTACGAGGACTCGCCTCGCAAAAATTTCACATTTGTGAATACCAGTAGGTTTTATTCTTTTGTAACATGTTGTTCTGTTTTACCATTATTTCATTCTGTTATAACTATATTGTTCTGTTTTACCATTGTTTTTTTTGTTGTTGTAACTATGTTGTTCTGTTCTTCCATTGTTTTTGTTCTTGTAACTATGTTATTCTGTTATTCCATTGTTATTCTGTTGTAACTAAGTTGTTTTGTTCTACCATTGTTTTGTTTTTTGTAACTATGTTATTCTGTTATTCCATTGTTATTCTGTTGTAACTATGTTGTTTTGTTCTACCATTGTTTTGTTTTTTGTAACTATGTTATTCTGTTATTCCATTGTTTTATTCTGTTGTAACTATGCTGTTCTGTTTTACCATTGTTTTATTCTGCTGTAACTATGTTATTCTGTTCTTCCATTGTTCTGTTCTTTTATAACTATACTGTTCTGTACTACCATTATTCTATTATGTTGTAACTATTTCTTTGTCTAGTATTATTCTATTATTTTTAACTATGTTGGTACAATATGGATACTATTGAAGTACACGCAACGCATATCAGTGAAACAAAAAGTTACAAAATATGTGGCATATTTACATACATCATTCTATGTATGTTAATATGGTAAACATATAAAGGACACCGTTTTTTAGTACCTTTCGCTATTTATCTATAGATGAATTATGGATCAATTGTATATAAGCTATACATTTAAAAACAATAATAGTGCATATCATAAATTCAGAAGAATTATTGATATATTTCATTGATTCATATTCATAACACATAGGAAACTTCAGTTCGAATATCTGAAAATAAATGTTTTTAATAATTAATTATGAATTACAGATACATGAACTTTAGCTGTCTATCATTTGATTACAATATATCTATAATACTAAAGAGACGCATCCAAGATGCATGCGATTGAACAAAACCCGATTTATAACGTCAACCGTATTATCGGGTAATTGGTGAAATGGACATGCTTAACACCGCTTATACTACTGTTGTCCTCATTTAACGTCTAACGAATCTAATTCCAGATTATAATTGGCCAGATGTATCAAAAAGGATTCTGCAATTTCAACTAGTTTAATCAACAATGTTTTTCTTCGAAACTAGATCCGATTTATGGTTACAGCCGAGTTTGTGCTTTTTTTACCAGTTAATAGTTGATTCTCTTCTTTTTTTTTACAGGTGCCGATTCCTATAAACAAATATCTGCAGTTCCCATGGACTCTGAAACTCACAGCGGCGAGGACGTTCCTATATATTCTCGTGGTCCCATGTCACATTTATTGACAGGTGTCAAAGAACAAAATGTCATCGCCTACGTCATGGCGCACGCAGCGTGTGTAGGGGACACGAGTATTTCGTGCACTAGAGGCAGGGCAATTCGGACGAAGAAGTCCCCATCTCAAGGCAACATCGACCAAGAGCCACCGGCCTCATATAATGCAAATACTTTATGCACTAAGAACACTGTTAAAGGAAGTGGGCAATTAGCAGCTCCCAGTTCGTTTGTTTATGTGACAATGTGTCTGTTGATTTATATTGTTATTCAAAGCTGCATGCATACTTTGTAGATTAATTAGATTTTTAAATGGACGTAAATATTTATAAGCCAAAACAAAATGCTCAATATAGGTTCTGGTGTGCAAATCATGCAAAATGTATTCTCATCACGTATATGTAACTGTGTTGGGATGATGAGTGATTATGCATGCATAACCTTTGACTAACAAGTGATACTTCATCAACCGACAACATTTTAGTATAACTTGCCCCATTTATTAGATTGATGATATCTGATAATTATGATGGAATTACTGCTACGTCCAATGCTAATAGTATTTAGTGCATATACTTGGATGTACTTAGATGTACGTTTACATAACAAGGCACTATTATTTGGAACATTATAGAGACCTCCAAATCTAAATTTATTTCAATAAATACTGAAAAGGAGATCCCTTGGAAGCAGCAAACACAAACAAGAGATAAAAATAGCAGACTCGGTGTTATTGAGTCTGTTCATGAGAGGTAATTCTAACCGCTGCAGGTCCGAATCCCACTTCTCGACTTGTAAGTGAGAAGTGTCGATTCTTACGGATGACGGGAAGTGTACAGTACTGGTTCTACCCAGGAAAATTGCGTGGTCAGCCTCCACCACAAAAAAAATCGTGTTGAAAATGACGTAAAAAAACTTACAAACAAACAAACAAGTCATGAGAGGTAAAGTGCAACACCTCCTAGCACCGGCTTAAATCGATATTATATATAAGCCACACAGATTGGACTTGATGATCCCAAGGGACCAGTAAGTAATAACCTACAGATTTATAGTCGTGGTGACTTTTTACAGCCGCCACACAGCACTAAACAAACGATCGAATATGCTTAATATTAAGACTAGCAAAGACCTGACACAAACGTACATAATTATAGCAGGGGATTTTAACCTAGATGTGATTTAACAACAATCGGCAAATAAGAAAAGAAACTTCAAATCAGTACAACCTTACACAAACTGTATATTACTAAATATGCCAACTCATCGATTGACCATTTGGTCTTCGTATTAAACCAACATTAAGATACACTGAAATCGACCTAAATTTGATTGCCAAGTACAAAGCACCACAAATTACACCGTGGACTTTGGAAACACCAACAATTATTTTTGATCTTTGTAATAATAACAAATCCAGCACAGACCCTACGGTCTTTCAAAGCAAATTTAATGAAATTAAATCGAAATACAGTGTCTTTCAACATATCTACACAGATGGCTCTAAAGATGGAGATAAGGTAGCTGCAGCAGCTGTTGTTCACAAACACAGCATAAAGAGCCGCCTGCCTGACAAGTCCTCTATCTTTTCAGCTGAACTTAAGGCAATTGAACTTGCCTTAAATTATATTCAGGAATCTGATGATGACCATTTTGTAATATTTTCTGTTTCCCTTTCATCTCTTCAAGCACTGGGCAATATGAAACATGATAACCCAGTTGTGCTTCAACTTTTAGAAAAGTACAATTCTCTTATAATTGATAATGTTATTATTTTCTGCTGGCTTCCAAGCCATGTAGGAATACGTGGTAATGATAGAGCTGATAGTGCTGCTAAGGCAGCATTAGATTTACATATAACTAATACCAAATTACCTTATACTGATTTTAAAAGTTGTATTAACACATATATTCGTAACTCTTGGCAAGCCGCTTGGGATTTGTCAGTTAACAATAAACTCCATCCAATTAAACCGTTACTCGGAGAATGGCGTTCTTCTAGTAGACCCATTCGTCGAGAGTAAGTTGTCCTAGCCCGGTGCAGGATAGGGCATACACGTTATACTCATTCATATTTATTACAAGGTGAGCAATTGCCAGAATGTATACCCCGCTTTGCACCGTTAACGGTCAAACACATCTTATTGGAATGTGTAGACTTTGATCCTATGCGTCAAAGGTACTACAATGTTAAAACTATGAAAGAGTTATTTGATACTGTAGATTTTAGTCTTGTTTTAGATTTCCTGAAAGAGATCAGACTATATAAATCATTGTAATGTGTTGTTATATATATTTACTTGTTTATATACCCGTTGACGGGCATTTGTTGATTTACATGCATAGTTTGTATTACACCTTATCATCCCTTATTTTTTAATAGTTTTATCTTTATATATTTACATTAATTTTTAATTAATACTTCATTTTTCATAAAAAAATTTGCGCACAATATGACCTATTTATGTGTCGATGTGCCGTAAAACACCATTCATTCATTCATTCATTCATTCATCGATTGACTTACTTCTACTCGCAAAACTAAATAGATATGAAAGATAAAGAAATGAAGTAATAATTAACAATTAATGTAAATATATAAAGATAAAACTATTTACAAATAAGGGATGATACGATAGTAATATAAACTATGTATATAATTTGTAAATCAACAAATGCTCGTCAACGGGTGTATAAACAAGTACGTATGTATAAGATCATATTACAAGCAAGGTTTGACGCAAGCGTAAAATAGCTGCCGAGAGACAAGAAGTTAACATAATAATATATCAAGTCACGGGTGTTTAAACTATTGAAAAAAATAAATGTTGTCACGGAGACATAAACACGCCACGACCGTTTTTTCTTACATTCTTTCCGATTTTTACCACCAGTTATTCCTACGAGGCATTTTAAATCAATGTGGGCGACCTCGCTTCTTTCTGTCCAAAAACCTTGACATGCCTTACATATTGATTACAATTACCTTGTAATACGACGTGCTAGAAGTACACATCACCACACAAATACAATTGTTAGAGTGTACATTATTACAACACATATAAACGGTTCACTGTTACCATGTGTAATTATTAAGATTGCGTTATCACTTTTCTATCACTTTTCTCAGGTCGATAAATACACATATTACATAATTGTCTCTGATTTATATAGGAAATACTGGGATTAGAAAAGCTATATCTACTCGTTTGCTCTACTCGGCTTTTCCGTCAGTAGCGGAAATGCCAAATGACGTTCCGATTGTTTTACGGACGTCTTCATCAGATTCCGTCACTAGGAAATAACGATTACGGAAATTAACGAAGAGTTCCGGTTTCACTTGTTTTGTTTGTATGACGTAACGTCGTCTTGGTCTTGGCGTTCTCGTGCAAACTGGTGTAAAAAGGCGTGAATCATTAGAAATAATAATAAAATATCATTTTAAATTATGTAATATATAGTTTAATAATATATAGTTTTTGAGATACGGAAAATATCTCCCTCGCTAGCGAAATGGCCATTTCTCTACCTCGGGAGATATTTCCCGTATCTCAAAAACACTGGTTATTAAACTCTATATATTATATATTCTGTGATGAATTATAGAAATTTCCCAGATTGAGAAAATCTATAATATATCCCTTCCTTTACTGTGCAATCTCGCATAGTGCGCAAGATAGCGCAATAGCCAAATATTATGAACTAAACGATAGACGTCACGATATTACGCCACGAATTGACGTCATGTAGACCTTGGGCCAGAGCCCCAAAATTGACAATCCGGTACCATTTTGATGGGCAAATTCTTACTATTGTCAATTTGGGGGCAATTTTATGGAGGTAAGGAAAATGCATTATAGCAATTTCAAAGTTACAGCTTAACATGATTTTTAATGCGTTTTTAAACATAACCCCCTTGAAAAAACTGAAAATCATAGAATGTCATAAAATGTGACTCAAAAAGTTATATTTAATAATTTCTGTATTTTCCCTATTAATAATTATGTAAAACAGTTAACAGCTCCGAAATATGACAAGTTCAATCAGTTTTAAATGACCTTGATTTCTTCTTTTTAGCCAAAAATCTGAATTTTACATGTAAATTTACCCCACCCACTTTTAGAGACTTTATACTTAACTTACAGATTTTCTGTTTGTTACATAAGCAATACACATATGTGTTATTTTGAGACAATAAAATATATACTAAAAGAAAATAAAAAAAATTCAAGTGTTTGTTATACATTTTTTAAGTAAGCGATGGATAAAAGAACCCATTGAATTCTAAAATGAGTGCAATATTAAGTGATATTTTGGCATTTATAAGATATTACTTTGACATATATCACACTTGTAGTATTTTTCCGTATCTCAGTGATGAAATGTTCTAACAACAGATAAAAGTATGTTCAGTTTATTAAATACTGTTCTGTTTTATGGTCAATTAATGACTTTTCTTTGTTAAATTTGCATATCAAATTGCCCCACCCACTTAGGATTAAGATCAAAAATTATTCAAACGGACAGTTAAACATTGATACCAGTTTTAGTGTCAAATGGAAACTATTATCATGTTCTGAGTAAATGTTCAGGTAAATAGAAATTAAAAATGCATGACAATAAATTCTAAATTTCATTACTTAGTGGTATTACAGCTTTACTTGATTTCAAATGTATTTTATAAGTGTACATGTATAGGGGTAAAATACCAACTTTCCTCAAAAATTATATCTTCATTTATAAGCAACTGTGGATATATGACTAGAGTTTAAGTGTAAATGTCAGATTTCTTACAATTTCTTTATAAATAGTATTGTGGAAATTAAGAACCTGTGAAAATAAAAGGAATACTTTAATAAAACCATTTTGGGATATTTGCTTTTGGTAACATGGATATATTGATGATGACATGACACTACCAATTTCCATATTTACACAATACTATTTATATAGGACCATTCCAGTGTATACATGTATATAAGTGGTTTATTTGATTTATATATTTATTCTAGGTAGAACATGATAAACAATATAATATGTATTTATTCTATATATCATATTGGCTGTTCAAAAAAGTAATTTTACCTAGCTGTGGAATTACCCCACCCACCCAATTTATAATGGGGAAGCTCAAGTAAGTGTAAATGTGTATCACTGATTCATTTGATTTATATTCTTCTGTTAAACAAATTAAATTACAGATGCAATTGATTATTATTTTTATTTTTTAACATCTTTAAGCACAATTAAACATCAAATTATAACTAGAATTACAATATAAAGTGGGTGGGGTAAATTGAAGTTGTTTTTTTCACAAAAACATTTCCTTTTGATGTAAATGACAGATGTTTCTATACATTATAAAATATTTCCAATTTCATTATTTTAACCAATTATCTTTATTCTGAATACCTTGTCAGTTATTACTATTACAATGACATTTCTTTTATGCAACTTTTACAATAGAATGGGGGTGTTTTGTACTTCTTTAAATTCGACCGTACATTTTGAAACCTGTTTTGCCATTTGATTATTTTTACAGCTATTAACATAAAATACTTCCGCATATTTTTTTCTGTGAAATATAAAATGAATAACCATGTTTTGTATGTTTTTACGTTCAACTTTTGCGTTTAGGTCACTTTTTCACAAACTGTATGCACTAGACCTTTCAAACTTTGCTTATAGTTGTATCTTGGGAGGTATATTGCAACGTGACAAAGCAAATGTGGATGTGACCTTGACCCTCCAAGCAAGGGGCAGATAACTTAATAAGTTTTACCATCAACTTTTGCGTTGAGGTCACTTTTTCACGAACTGTATGAACTAGACCTTTCAAACGTAGCTTATAGCTGTATATTGAGTGGTACATTGCAAAGTGACAAAGCAAATGTGGATGTGACCCTCCAATAAAGGGGCAGATAACCTTATAATTTTTACCTTCAATATTATTTTGCCTTTCAAACTTTGTTTAAAGTTGTATCTTGGGTGATACATCGCAACGTGACAAAGCAAATGTAGATGCGACCTTTATCCTCCAAGCAAAGGGCAGATAACCTTATAATTTGTACCTTCAACTTTTGCGTTTAGCTCACTTTTTCACAAACTGTAAGACATTTCAAGTGATACATTGCAACTTGACAAAGAAATGTGCATGTGACCTCGACCCTCCAAGCAATTGACAGGTAACTTAATAATGTTTACCTTCAACATTTGCGTTTAGGTCACTTTCTCTCAAACTTTATGCATTAAACCTTTCAAACTTCGCTTATAGTTGTTTCTTGGGTAATACATCACAACGTGTCAAAAAGCAAATGTGGCTGTGACCTTCACCATCCAAGCAAATGGCAGACACCCGGTAACTTTAATTGTTACATTTACATCATTTTCTCATAGTGCCTCAGCAAACTGTAAGCTCCATTGTTTTTAGTTATTAAAATGTTTACAAACCTTCGTTAGGCGAGACATGTGAATCCGCGGATTTCTCTTGTTTAACCATGTAAGTACATCTTTATTTTTACCGAAATAAATCTATCTATGTATCGTTTTCTAAGATGTTAGGATTTATATTGCTACACAGCCTTAAATTGACGACTGTCAGCACTCACAAAACGTGATCAAACTTGAAGGCATTCACTGGTCAAACATTATCGGGTGAGACACGTCATACAATTTATCTGTGTCTATTACATGTATTAATAGAATGTGTATGGAGATGTGTATGCGTATTTATTTGAGATTGAAGCTATGATTTTGCAACTGACATAGCAAATACTAAGTTTGATTTATTTTTAATTGATTATAAAAACTGTATTACCCTATTTGAATTTTTACTTTTAAAATGAGGGATTGCGAGGTGGTGATGGGGCGGCGGCGGTGGGACTAACACACCGAGGATTTGACAGAAATTAACTCCTGTTTGAAAATAATGGGCTGTTCCAGCCAAACTATTCGCACTACCACCACCCCACCGCCACCCTCTGGATTTAGACCCCGCACATAGAATGTCAACAAAATACCCTTTAAACTTTTTTCTTCAAACATATCCTCAAACAAACCTACCCTGAAAAGAGCGTTTATTCAAACCTCGAACCACTAGAAAATCTACAAATACCCCCATGGAAATTTTTATATAAAACAAATCTCTGAAATTTCGGAAATACCTCCCTGGACCTTTTTCCTTTACCGCCACCCAACACACCTCACAAATCTCTACCAGCCGACCTCATTACCTCGTTTACCTAAAAATCACCTCCTATAGAAAATATTTTTTTACAACACCCCAGTCCCCTGGAAAATTTCGAACATATCCCACTCACCAAAAAAACCCTTGAAAACCGGACACACCCATCACCTCACCCCGCCCCACCCTTATTGGGTGATGTTTCCTATGAATGAGTGTTTATAATGATGATGTTGATATGATTTAACATAAAATTGGATTTAAGGGACACTGTACAATTTAGATTAAAAGGGCATGTGCCAATAATTTTGGACTTTATTCTAATAGCGGATTTTAGAAATATTTGATATAATTTATGTGTATTCTGCAAGTGAATATTGTTCATTGTACAATTTAAATAAATTTGTTGATTATAATTTAAAAATGGTTGTTGCTGGTTTTGCACTTCCTTTCCTGTTACTTTTTACCCGTAACGGTTAGGAACGGATATTGCGTGCAGAGCCCAATTAGACCAACGATATTTACACCGGGGTACTGAGTTAAGACAGAATAACTTGTAGTTCAATCCATTTGCATATGTTTCTATGAATATTGTGATGTTGAATTGATGTATTGTAACATATCTGCAATAAAATATTATTAAACTAAACTGACAGAACCGGTACAGTACCAACATTGGGGACTACACCGTAAACTGTTGCTCCTAGGGTAGAAATTAAATATTTCTCTATTTCCCTGGGTACTCCCGTTGCTGCCACAACCCCATCCCCACCCAGGTGAGTGAAATAAATTATAAGTGCGTACTTGCTTTTACGTGTACTCTCCCAGTTATTACTTCTATCCTACAACATTTTCACAGGTACGAACATTCTAAAAAATCTAAAAGAGCACAACAAATGGAATGGGTGGGGAAGGTGGTGGAGTTCGGAGGGTTTTGTTATTACATTATTTTTGTTTTTCTAGATCTTTTTATAGAACGTAGATCAGACGTTTGGTCATCATCGTGATTGAAATGCGCTTTACGTATTATTACGTATTTACCGTTTCAAAAATCGGCCTGTGACTGTTGCTTGTTTGAGTGAAACGGGACATGCGCAGTGAAGCAATCTATAAAATCGTAACATATGAAAATTGATTGATCTCATCATCATCATCATAATGAAAAAATCACAGCATATAACAGAAAAGGGATTCATATCATAAGAAATGCACCACGTATAAAGCCGTTTGTACCGAATATAATGCAATTGAAACCACCGAATATAAAGACGTATCCACCACGTATATTAAAATATATACCATATATAAAGTCAACAGAAGCACTGCATATAAAAACAAACCTACTTCATAGAATGTTCAAAGGACCTCATATATATTAGATAAACTACTGAATATAGTAATAAATGGACAGCATATAATGGTTTATCTACTACACACAATGACTTATCTATCGCATATACTGATTAATCTACTGCATATAAATACTTTTTCTACCACATATAAAGATTTATTTAAAACATATAATTAAAAATAAACTACATATCATGAAAGATCTACCACACATAAAGGGAAATGCACTGCATATATTAATCGGCAACATCTTAAGACAGTCAGGCGTTTCATACAAGTTCATTGATCAGTATGGCAGATCATTAACTCATCAATACATGTTGTGTATAACTGTATAAATAAACGTTTGTATACACACTTGGTTTTATATTTAATATCGTCATATAATGCTCGAATTGACACATCAACATCCTTCAAAAAAACTTTATCCAACCCATTTACTCAAATATTTCGTCTTCCTCTTCAATTTATTCGTCATCAAAATCTACCTCATGATCAAAGTTCATATCATCTTTTCCTTGGTTGGAACATTCGCGTAGTCTGCACAGAGAAGTACATGTTCTATTATGTGCGTTTTATTGTAAAGTCTAATAACAATAAAATCAAATAAATCATAAAGAACACTTTTATTTTAAAAGAAACACAATGAATGATTAATCATATTTCATAAGCATAATATGTTAAAAAAATCATTAAAAAGAAAATCACAAGAGATAACCATTTTCACCATTTCCTCAGGTGGTTGTCTCCCTTGGATGAAAAAAATCGAGCAGGACTTACCCTATATTATTCCACTGACTAGTTTCTTTGCCAGATATATACCAGTACAACACAGTTTATACTAGACTGAGATTAAATTTTGTTAATATGGTAGAGCTACTATTTTAGATTTCATTTTCTGCCACACTAAAATACTAACATTGCAAGGTCATTGACATTAGCTAATGTTCATGAGGTTGGTCTGCTTTTACTTACCTTTACAACAGATATATGCAAACTATGAGGTCACTTTGGGTTAAAAACAAAAGATAAAGTTATGAAATTTAATAAGAAACATCTTTACCTTATTTGCTTGCTGTCTTTTTTTTATTTCATGTTATTTTCTGCAATTGTTTACAGTTTTACTCTGCATAATAAATGGTGAATTTATTAACAAGGGAAGTAACTTTTCAAATACTTATTAAATTATTCCTTTTATTTTCAAAGGTTTTTAATTTCCACAATACTATTTATAAAGAAATTGTAAGAAATCTGACATTTTACACTTAAACTCTAGTCATATATCCACCGCTGCTAATAAATGAAGATATAATTTTTGAGGAAAATCGGTATTTTACCCCTATACATGTACACTGTATAAAACACATTAGAAATCAAGTAAAGCTATAATACCACTAAGTAATGAAATTTAGAATTTATTGTCATGCATTTTTCATTTCCATTTTTTACCTGAACATTTACTCAGAACATGTTAATAGTTTCAATTTGACACTAAAACTGGTACCAATTTTCATCTTTGTCCATTTGAATAGTTTTTGATCTTAATCCTGAGTGGGTGGGGCAATTTGATATGCAAATTTAGCAAAGAAAAGTCATTAATTGACCATAAAACAGAACAGTATTTAATAAACTGAACATACTTTTATCTGTTGTTAGAACATTTCGTCACTGAGATACGAAAAAATACTTAAGTGTGATATATATCAAAGTAATGTGCTTATAAATGCCAAAATATCACTTAATATTGCACTCATTTTAGAATTCAATGGGTTCTTTTATCCATCGCTTACTTAAAAAATGTATTACAAACACTTGAATTCTTGTTATTTTGTTTTAGTATATGCTTTATTGTCTCAAAATAACACATACGTGTATTGCTTATGTAACAAACAGGAAATCTGTAAGTTTAGTATAAAATCTCTAAAAGTGGGTGGGGTAAATTTACATGTAAAATTCAGATTTTTGGCTAAAAAGAAGAAAACAAGGTCATTTAAACTGATTGTACTTGTCATATTTCGGGGCTGTGAACTGTTTTACATAATTATTAATAGTGAAAATACATAAAATATTTAAAAAAAACTTTTTGAGTGACATTTTATGACATTCTGTGATTTTCATTTTTTTCAAGGGGGTTATGTTTAAAAACGCATTAAAATCATGTAAAGCTGTAACTTTGAAATTGCTATAATGCATTTTCTTTACCTCCATAAAATTGCCCCCAAATTGACAATAGTAAGAATTTGCCCACCAAAATGGTACCGGATATCGTTCTGGCCCAAGGACTAATGATATTTACTCCGCGCTGTCGCCAAAGGAGTGACAGAAGAAGGAATACTTGTGTCAAAAGACGATTGGAAACAAATTCACCACAGAATATATATTATATATTTTAATTAACATTTTTGTCGTGATACGGAAAATAATTCACTCTTGAGAAATATTCTTGCGATATAGAAACTCGTGCGAAAACGCACTCGTTTCTATATCGCAAGAATCTTTCTCACTCGGGAATTATTTCCCATATCACTTCAACAATGTTAATTAAACTCTATTTATTTATCATGTAAACTGATTTAAATAGATCGCTAAGATAATTTACATTAAAATGCATGAAAACAACATATCTCATCTGCTACGGTCAAAATATAAATGAATAATTTTGTCAAGGGAAGTAAGTTTGGTGAAAATCTCACGAACGAACTCAATACATACTTAGTTTAAATGCTTTGAATGGTCGTTTACGTCATTTTAGCACATGTTAGGTCATATATGACGGTCGATTTTTTTATTTTTTTATTGTGTGGTAGTGAGGGGAACCCGCAGCGATGAGATGCTGAAAGGAGATCCATTGGAAGCAACAAACACGAACATGAGAGAAAAGCTGCAGCATCGGTTTTTATGGAGTTTGGTCATTAGGGGTAATATAATTTGCAAAACCTCTCACGCCCCCTTGCACGGGTTTAAGCGGTATTCTACTTAAAAGCCATAACGAGTAATTACACTACTGATTTGTAGTCGGGCGGATTTTTACGGCGCCACACAGCCCTAGTGTGAATGTCAATAAAAAAAACGAGTCTGCTACTTTATTCACTTGGTGGTGGTGTGTGTGTACGTGTGTTGCTTCCAAAAGATCCCCCTTTTCACTATTTATTTCAAACCGCTTGTATGACGCTTGTTATACAAATGTTTACAGAAACTAACGTTCATAAAACCACATGTTGTTTACCATATAAAACTATGAGATGATTTCAGGACATTAAACTGAAGATTAAAGACATAAACGTTACTGAAGTAAACGTGATACTCATGGCACGTATGGTGGTGCGTGCCTATCTATATAGTACCACATCACAAGAGCCATGATTCTCGCAGCTAAGATTGTGGTAACTTATCTGTTGTTTGAACTGACTGTACAATTAGTGGTATCGGTTATCACATATCATAATTAAAGTGTTGTTAAATTTAGTACGCATCGCTCTGTCTAATTATATTAACGAAAGCAACGTAATCGTATAGGCCTATGTTATCAAAACGAAAATATTACATAATATGAACTTGGCACGCCTAAATGAGAACGCTTGTTAAAAAACAAAAAACTGCCAGGTTACCATTTTGTAAACTAGTACCGATGTCTCTGATGTTTTTGTTATTAGGTCGTCTACGAAATATTTAATTTCTTTTTCTTTCTTTCTTTCTTTCTTCTTCTTCTTCTTCTTCTTCTTCTTCTTCTTCTTCTTCTTCTTCTTCTTCTTCTTCTTCTTCTTCTTCTTTCTTCTTCTTCTTCTTCTTCTTCTTCTTCTTCTTCTTCTTCTTCTTCTTCTTCCTTCTTCTTCTTCTTCTTCTTCTTCTTCTTCTTCTTCTTCTTCTTCTTCATAACATACACTCTTTATCTTGTTGCGTTTTTAAATGTACTGAGTATATGACATTTAAAGAAACTATCCCACCAAATAACGGCACAATTACGCTACAAAACCGTTTATCAAAAGATTTTATATTGTGAAGGGAAGTAAATATCAGGGGGGGATAAGACCTTATCGGACAGAGCTATACTCGAGCTGTGATAATTCTTGTTCTCAGACATCGCTCGAGATGTAACTCGAGATGCAATGGCGGATGTCATGGATGAAACCCCGGTGTCCAAAAAGATGCACTACCCAAGGAACAACTATGTCAACATAGATTTGTTAGTCTTTCAACGATTAAACTTTAATTTAAGGTTAAAACATCTAGTGCATTATTATATCACGTGAGAGGGTGAAGTAAACATCAGAGTTACTAAGTTACCTGCCCTTTGCTTGGGTTGAAAGTCACATCCGCAATGCCTATGTCACGTTGCGAAGACTACCCAAGATACTAACCAGGATACAACTATAACAAAAGTTTGAAAGGACTTGCGTATACATGTCATGAGAAAGTGATTTTTTAAAGTTATCTGCCCTTTGCTTGGAGGGTGAAGGTCACATCCCCATTTCCTATGCCACATTGCTTTGTCCGAACCAAGATACAATTATAACCAACGTTTGAAAGGTCTAGCGCATAGAGTTCAAGAGGATGTGACCACAACGCAAAAGTTTAATGTAAACATTATTAAGTTATCTGTTCTTTTCTTGGAGGGTAAAGGTCACAGCTGCATTTCCTGTGTCACGTTACGATGTACTAACCAAGCTAAAACTGTAACCAACTTTTGAGAGGTCTAATGCACATATTTCGTGGCAAATTGACGCAAACGCAAAAGTTGAATGTAAACATTATTAAGTTATCTGCCCTTTGCTTGGAGGGTGAAGGTCACACTGCATTTCCTGTGTCACGTTACGATGTACTAACCAAGCTAAAACTGTAACCAAAGTTTGAGAGATCTAATACAGTTAATGGGAAATTGACCAAACGCAAAAGTGGACTGCAAAACATATTAAATTATCTGCCATTTGCTTAAAGGGTCAATGTCAAGGTCACAGCCACATTTGCTTTATCACGTTGCGATGTATCGTCCAATATACAACTATACGCAAAGTTTGAAAGGTCTAGTGCATACAGTTTGTTAGAAAGTGACTTAAACGCAAACGTTGAATGTAAACAGTATTAGGTTATCTGCCCTTTGCTGGGAGGGTCAAGGTCACATTCACATTTGCTTTGTCAACGTTGTAATGTACAACCCAAGAAACAAATATAAACAAAGTTTAAACGGTTTAGTGCATACAGTTTGTGAGAAAGTGACTTAAACGCAACAGTTGAATGTTGACGCCGCCGCCGGAAAAGCAATACATGTCTCCTTTTATCTTCGAAAAGACAAGACAACAAAAATGTATGAAAATATCAAGTTTGATGAAAAAACAGCATTATACAAGACTGGAGTTTACATTTGTTGGGTTACACGTGTACATTTGAACTTTATACAAGGCTGAAGATTACATGTGTTGGTTTACAAATGTACATGTGTACACTATACATGGCTGGTATTTTTGCGTTAATTCATTTCCATACTGTACAGTACAGTGGCGTTCACACAACCAACATATAACTTAGCACTTATTTTGGAAGATGTTTTTATTATACTCGCAACATGTCTTGCATTATCAATAGTGCAACACAGTTTATGCTTCGGATTTATAACCTCTATGTTAGCATGTCCAAGGTGATAAAATATCGAACAGAATATGTCGTATTCACAGAACACAGTCAACCAAAGACACGCAATTACACGGAAAAAGCATAGTATGCGACTTCACACCTTAAAGACACATTTCCCTACTGAATGTAGTCGTTGAAAAACCATGGAAAGCATGCTTTTTAACTGCTAACTTCTCGCTGACTGATTAAAACAGACATTATTTTGAGGCCCAATCACAGTTTTTTTCTTTTCATTTACTATTACCTTAGTTTTTGATATAAAATATATTGTAACTAAAAACACTAGATTGTATATTATGGGGGAGCATATAGTCGCCGCTTTTTCCGTCCGTCCGTGTGTGCGTCCGTGCGTCCATGCGTCACATTTTTTGTCCGGAGCATAACTCAAAAAGTATGCTCGATTAAAATTCATGTGAATGATTAGGACAATAAGACGGAGTGCAGTTCATAGGAACCATAACTCTATCTTCACTACATTTTTTTTAATTATCTCCCTGTTTTGAAAAATCTTATCGGGAGCATAATAGAGTTCCTTACGGATTCATTTTGAATAAGGAAGCACTCACACTAAACACTAATTTTTTCTGTGTAACTCATCGGTTCTATCGATTCTCTTGTTGTTATTATTAATATCAGAAAACAAACAACAACATACGAACTAGAAGTGATAATTTTACTGCACCATATACACTGACAGATGACAACGATTTTTGAATTTTGAAGTCCCGAGATTCTTGCATTTGAGATTTACTAAAACATGGCAGAGAAGTAACTTATAATAGAGTTTATTATATAACCTATAAATAGACGCGTTTTCATTGGCTAAAAAGTATTTTTTTAGAAAAAATATCTAGCGATATTGACCTGTTTTTTTGATATTGACCTGTTTTTTTGATATTGACCTGTTTTATATAATTGTTTTTTTGTATGGACTTTTCAGCTGTTATACATGATGTTGATATGTGCCTCGGTCAATAATGATTTTTTTGGTGCATATCACATCATGTATAACAGCTGAAAAGTCCATAATTGTATAATATTGTGCTAAAAATGCAAAAACTATTAATTGTTAACACGGGTCTTTTAAGAAAATCCATCTATACATAGTTGTTTTAACATATATACAAGTGCACATCAAATGCAAAACGGTTATAATTTTTACTACATTATTATACAATACTATTGATGTGAACATAATATCAGAAACAATATCTATTTTTCAGAAATAGTGCCCTTTATATTCGAAAAGTTTAGTACAATTTTACTCGAAGATGTTTTGTTTTTTATATTTAATAAATGTATTCATAGAATTGTCCATTTATCTAAAAATGGCTCACGAGACATCATTTCTAAATAAAGAAAGCCATGTTATCACATCATCCAAAATTCGAAGTACACCATTGTTAAAAATGAAGATTTTCTTTATACCCCATGTGCCTTCAACACACACACATGATACACATGAAAAGCATGCACGTGAAGTGTAATTTGAAACATGCGGTATGGTGAAACATTCGAATAAACAGTTCATTTGATCGTATTCATATGTTTTTATTCGAATATAATAATAAATTACTCTTGTTTTGCTATGTTTCTTTTCACAACAGTCACTCAGTTGTTTTTAATACATCCAAAAATATAATAGTTTGACAATTAAAACCCGTCAGTGCCACCATACTATAGCATTGAGATAATGCCATTAAAAGAATAGCTTGTTTTTTTTTACAATGATTGACTTTAAAATTTAGATGATGTGATAACATGTCGTATTTAATTTTAAAATGATGTCTCGTGTGCCATTTTTAGATAAATGGACAATTCTATGGACAAATTTAATTAACATAAAAAACAAAACATCGTCGGGTAAAATTGTACTAAACTTTTCGAATATAAAGGGCACTATTTCTGCCAAATACATATTTTGTTCTGATATTATGTTCACATCAATAGTATTGAATTACTGTCATCTATTATATCATTGACATTGTTCATGCTTATAATATGCATTTGGATGAAAATTTCAATTAACCATACCCCATCCATTTTGAATTTTCTTTTCAAAGATGGCAGACCAATAGTCCATAATCTGTCGGACAATGAAAACACAACATAAACTCCATATGTTTATGCATGGATTATTCGCAAATCATTTCGAATAAAACTGCTGATCTAATATTTTCTATGTTTTAAATATTGAATCCTGATACCTAACTTGTCTTAAATGTTTCTTGGTAGGCTTTTATGACAAGCAGTTACGCAGTTATTTACCTTGTCATTTAACATTGATTACTATGATAAGCATAAACAAGAGGCCCAAGAGGGCCTGTGGACGCTCTACTGGCTCAAGATAAAGTTTATGTATAAGTGGCCATAAGTCTTTCAAAAATCATTCAACCAGAACATGGCAATGACAGGTGCAACTAGGCTAAGTGCTGAAATCTGGCAAAGAGTTCAGAAGAGACTAATGCTGGACAAAGTTTGTGTATTAAAACATTTAAAGGGTCACAACTCTGCCAAAAATCATTCAACTGAAATATGGCGATGATATGCACAACTAGGCTTGATACTGATCATTCTTGTCAAGTTTCGTCTGTATCCAGCCAGGGGTTCAGGAGAACTAGCCCAGAAAAAAATTGTGTATCAAAATCCTTTAAAGGGCCATAACTCCGCCAAATATCTGTAAACCGCAACTAGGCTTGGTGCTGATCATCCCTGCAAATTTTCATTGAAATCTGGCGAGGGGTTCAGGAGAAGTACATCAGAACAAAGTTTGTGTATTAAAACCTTTAAAGGGCCATAACTCTGCCAAAAATCATTCAACCGGAACACGGCGATGATTTGCACAACTAGACATAGAATTGATCATCCCTAAAAAGTTACGTTTAATCCAGCCAGGGGTTCAAGAGAACTAGTCAGAACAAAGTTTGTGTATTAAAACCTTTAAAGGGCTAAAACTCCGCCAAAAGCATTCAACTGGAACACGGTGACTATGTACAACTAGGCTTGGTACTGATCATCCCTGCAAAGTTTCAATGAAATCCGGCCAAATGAAGGCCCTTTCGTCTTAATGAGGCCAAGATATAGCATATTTCAGAAAATCAAGGGCCATGACTCTGATGTAAATGGTCCAATCTGGATGTTTTTCGAACTTGTCCAAGCTTTCATTGATATTAACAATCTGGTAAAGTTTCTTAAAGATCGGATGAAAGATGAAGGCCTTATCGTCTTAATGAGGCAAAATATAGGATTTTTAACTAAATCAAGGGCCATAACTCCACTGTTACTGGTCCAATCTGGATGGTTTTCGAACTTGACCGAGCTGTCATTGATGTTAACAATCTAGTAAAGTTTCATAAAGATCGCATGAAAAACGAAGGCCCTATCGTCTTAACGAGGCAAAGTATAGCATTTTTAACTAAATCAAGGGCCATAACTCATCTGTTACTGGTCCGATCTGGCTGGTTTTCAAAATTGTCTGAGCTGTCATTGATAGAAACAATCAGGTAAAGTTTTGTAAAGATCAGATGAAAGATGAAGGCCCTATCGAATTAACAAGTCAAAATATAGCAATTTCAACTAAAACAAGAACCATAACTCATCTGTTACTGGTCCAATCTGGCTGGTTTTCGAAATTGTCTGATCTGTCATTGATATAAACAATCAGGTAAAGTTTTGTAAAGATCAGATGAAAGTTGAAGGCCCTATCGAATTAACGAGGCAAAATATAGCATTTTTAACTAAATCAAGGGCCATAACTCTGCTGTTACTGGTCCAATCTGACTGATCTTCGAAATGTCCAAGCTTTCATTTATATAAACAATCTGGTAAAGTTTGGTAAAGATTGGATGAAAGATGAAGGCCCTATCATCTTAATGAGACCAAATATAGCAATTTTAACTAAATCAAGGGCAGTAACTCCGCTGTTAATGGTCCGATCCTGCTAGTTTTCGACCTTGTCCTAGCTCTCATTTATATAAACAATCTGGTAAAGATTGGTAATGATTGGATGAAAGATGAAGGCCCTATCATCTTAATGAGACCAAATATAGCAATTTTAACTAAATCAAGGGCAGTAACTCCGCTGTTAATGGTCCGATCTAGCTGGTTTTCGAACTTGTCCGAGCTTTCATTGATATTAACAATCTGTGCAAGTTTGGTAAAGATCAAATAATAAATGAAGGTGGTAGAGTGTTCACAAGGCTTAATATGGCATTTTTCAGCAAAACAAGGGCCATAACTCCGGTGAAATTATTTCGATCTTGCCAGTTTTCGAACTTGTCCGAGCTTTCATTGATATAAAGACACTGGCAAAGTTAAGTAAAGGTCCGATTAATATTGAAGGCCCTAGAGTGTTCACAAGGCAGAAAATAGCATTTTTCAGAAAAGACAAGGGCCATAACTCCGGTGTTACTGATCCGATATAGCTGGTTTTCGAACTTGTTCGAGCTTTCATTAATATTAACAATCTGTGCAAGTTTGGTAAAGATCAAATAATAAATGAATGTGCTAGAGTGTTCACAAGGCAGAAAATGGCGTTTTTCAGAAAAAACAAGGGCCATAACTCTGGTGTTACTGAACCAATTTAACTGATTTTCGAACTTGTCGAAGCTATCATTGGTATTAACCATCTGTACAAGTTTGGTAATGATCAAATAATAAATAAAGGTGTTAGAGCGTTCACAAGTCAGAAAATGGCAATTTTCAGAAAAAACAAGGGCCATAACTCCGGTGTTACTGACTTGATTTGGCTGGTTTTCAAACTTGTCCAAACTTTCATTGATATTAACAATCTGTGCAAGTTTGGTAAAGATCAAATAATAAATGAAGGTGCTAGAGTGTTCACAAGGCTTAATATGGCATTTTTCAGCAAAACAAGGGCCATAACTCCGGTGAAATTTATCCGATCCGACTGGTTTTCGAACTTGTCCGAGCTTTCATTGATATAAAGACACTGGCAAAGTTTAGTAAAGATTCGATTAATAATGAATGCCCTAGAGTGTTCACAAGGCAAAAGTTAACAGACGGACGACGGACGGACGACGGACGGACGGACGACGGACGACGGACAACTCGCCATCCCATAAGCTCTGCTGGCCTTCGGCCAGTAGAGCTAAAAACTGTTCATTTAAATTTCAAGCTCCGTTACTCTGTCTCGAAATAAATTCCATTTGGTTTTACTGGCCTTTTTATTGTTTGACTTCTGACAGTATTATGCAATGAATGTTTTTGAGAAAATGATTTCTTAGTGCGATGTAACGCGGAATTATATCATATTTTGTCTAAAATGCCTCAAATTCTAACTTTTAAAAGGATTTGCTTTGTGGTGCGTTTCCGTGAGTGTAAAAATGGTTGACAACAGGTGTATGGTCAGTGGCAAAAACCACGTTCATGGATTCGCGGTCTGTTGATAATTATACCTGTACTTATACAGAAATGTCCATAACTGTATAGTTTTTGGTCACCGTTCTTGAACAAGGTCACTATTATCAGTCTTCAGTCCCATACATTTGGGCCAGCACTTCGATTAACTATTTTTATCTCGGGTAAGAACCTTTACATGTTTCATACAGATGCAAACTAACGCTTAAAGTAGCTATCCCGGCAACACAGCCAACTTTTACAACATATGTACACCATTTCTAAGCCTACGGATCTCATCCGTCGGATGGGGACGTTAACCGGGCGGTCCCGTGTATCGATCTATCCTCAGAGCACTTTAAAGAACCATAGGAATCTATTCGATAATAAAAGTAGGGGACGGTTCCCGGATTCCTATGTAACCTTCCCCTTTCTCTGGGGCTGCTCTAAATAACACATACTGTGTTGATGAGCCGTTAAACAACATTCAATTCAATTCAATTAAACTTACTGACAACGAGGTATATATATATATATAACTTACATATTTTGAGAATCCAAACTCTATAAACACAATATAAACGGTTTTAACCAGCCAGGCCACACCTCAAAAACGGAGCGTCGAGTTAAGAGTTACCAACTCATAAAATTCATGCATATCCAATCACGGGTATTTTAATAACTCATAAATAAACCTAAACTATCAATCAGCACATATAGACCGTGAGCCATACACTTTTTTGTTACCATCTCAAGGGACAAATTCTTACTAGTACCATGTTATTGAGTACCTTGTAGAGAAACAAAAAATTCATGATAGCAGTGTGAACAGGGTAGCTGATTGTTGTTATTAGAGTTATCTCCCCCTTTTAAGCAAAACTCTTGTTTCTTTAAAAAATCGTTTTCGCTGAAACTAGAAGAGCTACAGGTCTAACATTTTGCATGTATTATACATTTAGGGTCCTCTACCAAGTATTTATAAAATGGTGACCCAAGGGTCAAATATGGCCCAGCCCCGGAGGTAACATTTTTTCATACAGTTATATAGGAAATCTTTAAACATAAATAATTTTCTCTAAAACTGTAAGAGCTAGAGGTCCCATATTATGCATGAAGCATAAGCTTATGGTCCACTAGCAAGTTTGTTAAAATGTTGACCCTGGGGTCATATCTGGCTCCGGCCCAGGGGTCATATATTTACATAGAGTCATATAGAAACATCTTTAAAATCTCTTCTTTAAAAAAAACAAGAGCCAGAGGTCTATTATTTTGCATATTGTACAAGCTTATGGTTCTCTACCACTTTTGTTCAAATCGTGACTCTGTGTCCAACTATGGCCCGGTTCTGGCGTTATTGAATTGAACTGAACTGGGTTTTAAGGCGCACCAACACATGAAAGGTTATATGGCGCCTAACAGGCATGAACATGCCAAGCTCATCCTCCATGTACATCGAAATAAAATATGGAGAATGGGCCTAGGACCTTCTCACCCTGAACTGCAGAGTTGCTGCAAATTCTATTGTAGACACTCCATTTACGCTGTAGCCACGTTTATTATTTTCTGCCACTGCTCTTAGTGATGTGAGCGGGATGGCACCTGAAACAATTCAGGGCTCATGATGAAGACCTTTAATGAGCATGAACAAAAAATGACAAAATGAATTCATGGGTGGGGGGGGGGGGGGGGGTCCTACCCCTCTGCATGTGACGGTGTGTTTGCAGTGGTTGTATTCTACCCTGGCAACCATACGGCGGGGGTGGGGGGAGGGGTTCTGTGGTTAAAGTTTTACAAAGAGTTATATAGGAAAGTCCATAAACATATTCATTTCTGATACTACAAGAGCTAGAGGTCTAATACGATGCATGTAGCATAAGAGTATCGATCTGTACCAATTTATTTTGTTCAATGGTGATCTTATGGTCAAATTTCGCCCGGTCCCGGGGGTCACATATTTACATAGAGTTATGCAGGAACGTCTATAAACATCTTCTCTGAAACAACAAGACCTAGAGGTGTAATAAGCTATATGTAGCTTAAGATTATTGTCCTGTACCAAATAATTTAAATGGTGTCCCTCTTGCATCAAGCCTGGAATCAATTTTGGCCCTGTCCCGGGGGTCACGCTATAACATTGAATTATATAGGAAAACATATTCAAACAGCTTCTGATACTTCAAAAGCTAAATAATAGTTCATATGTACCATAAGCTTATGATCCTCTACCTAGTTTGTTCAAATGGCGACAATGGGGTCAAATACGGCCACTACGGGGGTCACAGTTTTACAGATTTATATAAAGAAATTGTTGTTGTTTCTTAAAACATGAGAGCACTTTGAGACAAGGCGAGTTGGTCTCTTGTTTATGGCTTGAAGTTGTACACTTTTCATAAAGTCACTTCAAAAGTTTTAAGCGAACTGAAATATAAAGAGAATGTGACTTTTAATAAGGTATTCCATTATGAAGACTTAACCATGTTTACAAATCGCATATTGAATAAAACCACGAACTAAAATCACAAAGTATACCACTGCATTTTCGACAAATTGCAAAAAAAACAGAAAGGAAAAGAAAAGGCATTTTACGGTTTAACTGTTGATATTTAGGTGTTTCTTATACAAATTTTAAAATAACCGCCAAATTACGACAAAATTACACTACAAAAACAGTTTATAACTCTATCCAGGTGTTCATCTCATATAATAATGCATATGTGTCGCTTAAAAGTATATGTTTATTCATGGGTTTTTGTAATATCCGTAATTGAATAAGTGTAAAATGAATTATCCATTTGTTTTATGTATGGCTGGTTAAAGCTTTTTATATTGTATCTATAGAGTTTTGATTCTCAAACGATGTAAGTTATGTATATACCTTGTGGTCAGTAGGTTTAGAAACGATGCACTATGTTGTAAAATGAGGCTGTTGTTGGCGGGATAGCTACTTTAACTGCAGTAGCACCTGTATGTCGGATATAGCTTTTAGAGTAAACATCAGTAAACTAACCGTGATCACTAATGTATTCTATCTCGATGCACTGGGTACCGATTCTTATCTGGAAGCGGTTAATGTTGTTC